>JAVRXN010000011.1:42752061-43036618 GCA_033556935.1 Timema podura | reverse complement strand
AGTGCAACAGATTAAATTTTGTAAACGTTGTACCCAATTATTGACCACATTTTGGCAGATACAGAAATTAATACTTGCAAGACATCTTAACTTCTGCACTCACGTGACCACAGATCAAGTAAACACAAAAGATCTGTTAAGTATGGGTTAAAATAGTTGTAAGATGTTTTACGTACAGGTGCTGCATTCTAGACAAATCTGACAACACAATGTCTGTTTAATATAGCGGTCTCGATGGCTCAGTAAGTATTTTATTTGTGTGGCATTATTTATACTATTATTTTTTTCATTTATTTATTTTGTACTATTAGTTTGTTTTGTGAATCCATCTCAATTGAACAATTTTATTTTCAAACCAAATGTAATAATATAAATTAATGAAATGAAAGAAACATTTTGCTTTTTTTAAGTTACACAGTTAATAACAAGATCAACTTTATTATTTACAGTTGGTTGAAAAATAAGTTTTTATAAAAATCTGTTCAAGTGATAATGGTTCGAGTATCTAATATTTTTCTTGGCTATTTCTTTAAACTCTAAAATCAACCCAACCAATTTAAGTAAATATAAATACAAATTAAAAGTTTGGAATAGGTTCTTTATTTAGATTATAAAACGAAACCAATTTTTTTTTCATAATGTATACAATTATATTTTGCTAATACAAAGCTACACTTAATGTAAAAAAAACCCCTATTACATTCACTTTATAATATTAGCTACCTTAATATGGGAAAAGCAGAATATTAACATGATGAAATAAAACCTTTATGTTCATCTTATTATGCAAAAAATACCTGTTAACATTTGTTTAAGATAGAAATTAGAGTGGTTTCCAACATAGTGGTCACATATTTCTTGGACGGGAAAGGAGAGGTTTTTCAATGTTTGAGGCAAATATTTGTTATGCTAAATTCAAATTGAAATGTTAGTGGATAAAACGATAAAACCTAAATTATTGCTAAGGTTCTTTTTGGCTATTCCATTCTGATAGTTGTGTGCATAGAGAGTTTACTGTAGTAATATCGTGTTTAGGTGAGGGGCGCTGCTAGCATAACTTCAAATATACCAATACTTTTGTGATATCTTAATTGCTTTTATAAAATCATTATATAAGCTATGTATCTTTGGTTTGTTGGTGATGAGGTCAGGAATTAAACACTAAACTGGTTGTAATTTTTCCTAAAGAGTTCTCCTCTCCCTCCACATAAATAAGGGTATATTTTCCCTAAATTACACCTAGTCCAACAGTATAAATAAATTAGGATAGCCCGGGCTGGTAGAAGACACATTAAAAAAATGAGAAAGCTGATAAGGTTTTGATAAACTCAAATTCTTGCCTTATAATAAGCCACCTTTGACACAAACTTACACAACATACAGGGCTAATGTTGATTAACAAATATTTAATTATCAATCCATCGGCTGTTTTGCTAATTTTTTAAGTGTGGAATACAAAGTTTAAACATTTGTACAGTCTATATTTTTTTATCGTGTTATATTTTTACTCAGTCATTTTGGAGTATGTTTCTTTCTATCACTTTGGCATAATTGTCTTGTAATAAAACACTATTTTGCCAATGAAGTTAAAATATGAGTAACAAACATGATTGTGACGCTGATGTTAATTGAACAGCTACAGTGGACCAAAATGGGACAGATGGGCTGACATAGAAAAGGTTAGTTTGAATGTGGCTTATCTAAAACAGGTTAAAAAAAGTTGTGTTCCACATCTGTTCCCCAAGTACTTTCTTGAGCACTGCTTCTTACTACCAATTCAAGCACTAATTATGCTATTGTGTTGGGAGGAGGAAGGTTGAATTTAGAGGAAGTGAACTCACATTTGAGTGGTGGGAGAGTTTAAATCTATTTAGGAAAATCAACCTCATTGCACCAGACAGGGATCCGACAGTCTAGTCTACCACGAGGGTGATACCTTATAGCAGGAGTCCCCAACACTATGCCCGCCACTTTTTGACCACAGCTGAAAATTTCTTGACTAATAATTTTAATTTGTTACTTTTCCAACAAAAATCAAGTTTGTGCTTATCTCCAGTTATGCTGTTCTAAAGAAGTTGGTGATTGAATGCCCCCCCCCCCCTCTTTCCAATCCCTCCCTCTCATCCCTCTTTCTTTGCTGGCTCATTTACAAAGTGTACTTTTACTCGGAACTACCATTCTAATAGTTTAAAGCTGAATGGTTTTGCTTTTTTCTAATCTCAAAGACCTACCCCCCCATCCATCATTCTCCCCACACTCGCTAATACCTCCTATTTCCTTTGTAAATATCTTGTTATAGGTCTACTCAGCTTTGTTACCTGAATAAACACATAATAAATATACATTTTAAAATTTACCTAAGCACCAACATTATTGTGAGTAGTTAAATATTTTCTTGCATCTTTATTTTGGTCTTGTTAAAACTGTAAATAAATCAGTATTTTTTGGATTTATTTTTTGTCAACTTGGAGGGAGTTGAATGGTTGGCTACGGCCTTGAGTATTACCCACAGCCACATGTAACGTCACAATCGCTGTTGGAAACTTAGCATGGCAGTTGACCGGCCGTGTGTATAGCGATGAGGCTGACCTCTGAGCCTGGCGGGAGTTAGTAAATTTACCTTGAAAAAGTAATTGGTGCCCGCCGCACTACCGTTAGTTTTGAATGTGCTCTAAGGTACAAAAAGGTTGGGGATCTCTGCCTTAGAACACGCAGCCACCAAAGCAGGTTACTTGGTTTTTTTTTTTAGCAACATGTCATACTTCTCATTCAGGTTGTACACCCTTGTGTTATTGATTTGGTCTGAAGTTAAGTAATGAGAATTATCTTCAAATAGTTGTTTGTTGAGTAAAATAATTGAATAGATTTACACTAGTTTGTATGTTCATAGTAAGTTTTAGGACCAGGTCAAAATAACTGTGAATATTCTGAAAAAATAGGTTAGTTACTGTATATCAGCATTTACCAAACCACTGGTTGTTGTGTCATAATGAGAGCAATGTTGGATTGCAGCGATATTCTCTTTTATATTTCAAGGAGGAATTATGCAAACAAATTTAACTTTATATTACTATGATTATTATAAATTTTTAACTATTGTAGACATAATAATTCAAAACATCACATAAATAATGTCCTCCCACTATATACCAAAGTGAGTTAAACTCTAACAAAACTAAATATGGTACAAAGGATACAACTCGGCTTAAGGCCAGCTCAAACATGAGAGTCACACTGTCTACATCTGATCCTAACTTGGACAATTTAGTTGTAACCCATCAAGCATTTATCTGACTATGCCTGTGTGATAGTAAATGATTTAGCCTTTTAAGTAATTAGTATCAATACACGGGTTGTTAAAAATAGGGTTAAGAAATGTAGAATCTTCTAATATAGTTTAATTAACTTTCATTATATAACCTCAATGAGACATTAAATAGAAGATAGATTGGTTGATAAGTTCGATTTGCATGACAACACCCACACTCGTCCCCCCCCCCCCCCCCCCCACGACCTGCCATTAATCCTTTGGACATTTTTGTATAGGCATACATAAAGAGTTTAGTGTATCCGCCCCCAACAAATGATTTATCAGACCTACAACAGCAAGTTGTCCGACAGTTTAGCTCAGTCGGTAGTGTGTACACTTACTGAGCTAAGGGTCCCGAGTTAGATGGCTGAAAAATTTATCATTGGTAGAATGTGGGATTACCCTTTCACAGAGATGAATTAACAGCTGGGGACTGGATGTTGTGTCTGTTCTAGATTTAAGTTAGTTTATAAGTCATGTGCTGATATAATCAGTCAGTTTAGAAAGTGCATGTTATATACCTGACATAAGAAAAATAAAAAATACAACAGCAAGTTGAAAAGTCTTGTCAAATGATTAAAAAAAAAAGTCAGGGCCGAATGTGGCCTGCGGACCTTTTGTTGAACCATTATTCAATGTAGCCTGATCAATCATCTTATAAATGTTGTAGTTACATCATTTGAGATTGTTATATTTAAAAATCGGGAATTATTTGGGAAACTCTAGTCAGTGAGTTTAATGCACTGAATGTTTATCCTTTATATGATTAGCAAAAGTTAATTTTAATCAAAATATTGGCAATTTTTGGCAGCACTTAAATTAAGAGTGTGTGAATAGCTGTTTTCTCTCATGAAGAGAAACAAAACACCCGAGAAATCATAGCTTATGGACATGCATTTGTTATTAACTATGAAAGTGACTTAAAACCAGATTTAAAGTCCAGCACTCACTCACTCCCTTACTAGATAAAGAGTTTCAATTTTTTGGTTAAAAAATTAAAGTCAGTATTAAATTCTACATTATCTTAATTTCCTTTCTATAGTAATAAGAATTTTAAAATTGATTTCTTTTAAACTTTGTGACAATGTTGAATTTTCTGTTATGTGGGGCCACCTGAATTTTCATTTTTCAATGTGGCCCTTATGATCCAATGAGTTTGACACGGCTGGTGTAGAACATCTTTTGTTGTGATAGAGTAATAAATTTGTCCTATACAAATCCAAATAACATTTTATTTTTAATCTTAGTTATTTTTCATATCTTTATGAGGAAAACCTCTTTTTTCTTTATGAGGTAATTGTATTATATTTGGAGGTTTTCCTTATAAAGATATTATTTTTATTATCGAAAGACAAAATTGTTTAGGTTTCTCTGTGTGAGTTCATTTGCAGACCTATGTTTACTAAGGCTTTTTTACTCATTTTAATGAGTAGGCCTATTCCAAAATCCTATATTTCTGAATCTTTTTTTTTAACATATTCAAAGTTTCTTGATTTCATAGATTTAGATATTTTGATAGATTAGTAATTAAAAATTCCTTTTAAATGTGTCAAAGGTGCAACCAGGAAGAAGGAAGATAAGGAGGTACTAAGGTAGGTGCTCTACCCCTTTTTCACCCTCCCTCTTCCCATTTATATGAATCGAGGAGTGTAGGCTTGTGTTTATTAGTCAGAAAGTAAAAACATTATTGTTTATGCAATCACAAATCATGTTTTCTATGCATAGTATGAGGAAAAAAGTGAAGGGGTGGACAATTTGTTAAGGAAATTATATTGTATACATAAAAATGTGTACCTACTAAAATTAAGCAAACAACTATAGAGTGAATCATAGAATTTGTTACTAAGTGTAACTAAAAGTATATCCGACCAGGTTGGAACACACCTAATAATAAAATGGGACCCTACAGGTGAATATGACTGCTATTGGCTACCAATTTATTGATAATTTTGTACAGAGCAAATGGGAACAATGGTTTTAGTGTGAATAATTGATTTCCAAAAAGGTGTTAGTGATTAAGTTTGATAAAAAATCCATATATGGTGGATTAAAAGACTAACTCAACAACCTTTATAAGAAACCTTTATAGCTGCATCCAAATGCCATATTTTTTTAAAATTGAAAAATGATATCTAGACACTGGAATCGAACCCGGGACCTTTGGCTAATTAAGCCAATACTCTTACCACTGAGATATTCATGAGTCAACCCGAGTAGAAGTTTATCTGATAGCCTGCAAATCTTAATTTATAGCTAACAATTTTCACACATCCATCACAGGGAATACCTTAAAATATGAGTGAAGAATGACCCTGTGCTCCGGACGACTCCTGGATATCCCAGTGGTAAGAGCATTGGCTTAGTTAGCCAAAGACTCTGGGTTTGATTCTTGTGTCCAGTGACATTTTTGGTTTAAAGAATATGACATTTAGATGTGGCTATAGCTGTACTTAACAACTATAATAATAGCTTGGATATATAATCTAATTTAATTTAATTTTAGCACCACGTCTTACTACCCGTTCGGGTTATACGCTTAAGTACTAATTACACTAATGGATTAGGAAATTGGAAGGTTGAATTTAGAGGAAGTGAACCCGCATTTGCGTGGAGGGAGAGTGGAAAACCATTTAGGAAAAACCACCCCCAGTTCACCCGACCAAGATTCGAACCTCGATCTCCCCGTCCTCGGTGGTCTGACTCAACACGACTGGCGCGTTAGCCAACTACGCCACCGAGGCGGGTGATATATAATCCATTGTTATAGTTTGCTACAAGACATTGACAAGGTTGAAATTGAATAATTTAAGTAGAAATAGTAATAATTTGATTTAGTCCAAAATAAAATCCCAATAATTGTAAAAGTATCAATAATATGATATTGACAACATTTTGCTTTATATCAATCCATACAAACTGAAAACTTGTCAGATTATGCCAATAGTGTTACACATGTAATTAACCAGCTATATTTCATCCAAACGATTATTTCTATGTGTTTGTGTTTCAATAGTGTAAAAACAGCTAATAATGAAAGACATTAAGGTTAAATGTTAAGCTTGTCCTTAAAAATGGCGTTTGTGTGTTTTATAGTATCTTATCTAAACAATTTCTACTCTAGTATTACTATGGTAAGTGTGCAGGCTATCCCTCCTAATTTTAACCATGATAATTAAAAACAAATTGTTTGTGTGACCT
The DNA here is from genome assembly GCA_033556935.1 of Timema podura. Taxonomy (NCBI): domain Eukaryota; kingdom Metazoa; phylum Arthropoda; class Insecta; order Phasmatodea; family Timematidae; genus Timema; species Timema podura. Next base: position 43,030,110 of record JAVRXN010000011.1, on the reverse strand, counting down.
CTTTGACTGCCAAAAGTGACAGAAAATTAACATATAGTCTTGCATATCATTAGGTTTGGCAAATGAATGTATGGTAACTTTTCCTAGCTGTCAGATACCACCTTTCCAACCGCATATGAGCTATTTGTGCTCAAAATCTTTCCTTTCAAATCATTCCTACAAACTAATGTGGGTAAATTTCCTTAAGATTTGACTCGTCGGTACCTTATTGATGTGAGGAAAGATATCCTGTATATTTACTAAAAAAATTGTCTTTTGAGTTAGTAAAGTTAAATAAAAAATTAAACATATTAGGTGTACAAATGTGAGGCTTAACAATAATCAAAAACCATTCACTTAGATGTAACTTAGGAGTATAAAACATTATCAATTGTATTAAATGAACAATAATCAATAATCCTATTAGTACCAAGAAAAACATTTAAGCTAGAAATGGGCCCAGCTAATCTTCAAGGATATTTGAGAGTCAAGGATATGAAATAATTTCGGCTTCAGCTTCAAGATCCAAAACAAAAAACATATTTTTTTTAAATTCAAATTTTATAGAACTATTGTGATACTTACTAGGGATCTAACCCCCATAATTTTAGGACAAATCTAACACCCTGACCGTAGACTATTAATTTAACACTTAACTTTACGTGATTTCATATTATAACATAATATGTTTTCAAGTAATTACAATTTATCTTTTCTATAGCAAAGAGAGTACTGTTAACAAAATCAGAATTGAATAAAAAAAAATGAAATACTATAACTGAAAAGACATCCTCCTGTGGTTATTACATTTTCTAAGATTTAAATTTGAGATATATAACTATAAGTAAGATTAAGATTACGATTTACATTGAAAAAAAAGCATATAACCCGAACGGGTAGTAAGACGCGGTGCTAAATATTATTATTATTAGATTGAAAAAAAAGTTCACCTTCATTATTACAAAGCTATGCCAATAAAACATATTGATAGGTAAAATACATGTTCAATGTTATGTTTATTACAAATTAATATTCATTTGACAAAATCTGAAGTAATTAAATTACATGTTGTGATAATAATGTGATGTATTAGCTTAAGGCAAAATATGTTAACCTTTTTGTAACAAGGCACTTTTTCAAAAAAATAATAGTTTATGTCTAAATTTATATAAATATGAGCAGAAAAAAAAGTTTTCAATCTTTAAATTGGCATTGGAATATTTCTACAGCCTACTTAATTTGCTTTAAAGTGGACTTATTCTGGACTCTTGGATGGATGGGACTGCTTTATGTACCAGCTTATCCTGCCTGGGTGCCTGAAATTGACTCGGATCAAAATGAGAAGCACAAATGTAGGCATGAATAATATTCTCAATGTTGGCTATCAAGTATAGGTTTTTGGAGAACTCTACCCATTTCTGATACCTGTAAAAGTAAACAAATATTCTAGTGTTTACATTTATCTCCACAAATTGTAAACAAACATTTCTCCATAAAACATTCCCACTTATGTACCAAGTAATACTGTTGAATGATTATTCTATTCTCTCTAAATTTAAATAGAGTTTGGGCATTTTACCTTATGAACCTCATTTCTGGGGCTAAATATTAAATTGAGTCATGAAACAATGGTAGGGTGATGGTACGCTTTTTTTGTCCCATTTTAGGCTTCTTAATTTATGATAAATTATTTTGATATTTTATTCACTTTATTACACACACAAGCATAATATGTAGAATTGAATAACATCAACATTTATAAATTCTTAAAACTTCTAATAAACACTAGGCCTACATCTGAATAAAACTCAACAACAAATAGTAGCTCAAATTACTTTAAGAATGTACATATTGATGATGACTTGTAGTTTACTCTTGATCCTCTGTACTATATTTCTGTGATCCTGTGCCTAGGCCTACACACTAAAACAGCAATCACATCACATTATTATTGCGTGAAAGGTTAAGCTTGGTTGGGAAAGTATCATAATAATGAATATATAAACTAAGTTATATTTAATTGCCATGATGTCACCAATGTATTGCTCAAACTTTTTGTCTTATTCTTTTGTTTAATTCAGTTGAAATGAGAGGTCACTACTGATTGTTTATGTGATTTTCTGAAGGCAATAAACTTACTTTGCATTTTAAGTTAAACTGTGCTGTGATTTAGAACAGTCATTAATAAAATAATTTTTTCAAGAAAGTAGACTATATGCAGGTCTAGCGCTATGTTTAGTTTAATTTAATTTATTAGAGATCTTTAACTTGCACTTTCTGAACCGACTGATTATTTCAGTACGTGAGCATTTTTATAAGCGAGAGCGAAAGGGCCAGCAATTTTGTTGGGAAAAATATATTCACAATGGGATGGATGATGAGTACCTTGGGCCTATCCCCAATGGTATGGTAGTTGTAATGTTTAAAATGTATAATACAACCTCCGTGAAAAAGTGTGCAGCAAGTGTTCCTGGTGGTATCCCAGCCCTATTAATTTAACGAATATCAAGAACTCGAGACGATGTACATCATGAACACTTTGTAGCCAACACTTGAAAACAAAATGTTACCATATGAAACAGATATGTGAAAAGGTAAAATTGGTGTTACAAAGGTAAAAGTGATGTTATGGGAGAAAAAAAAAAGTAATATGGAAAATAAATGCTTGGAAAAACATTATAAACATTTTAATGTCAGAATTTTAATTTTTCAACACTTGAAAAACATTATTTCTGATCCACCTATACTATTATAGAAGGCTTTTAAAAATCATTATTTATTAAATTTCACTTGTGCAGTTATAACACATATGACAAGTTGATCTAGAGACTCTATATTAAATTCCTGTTTGGGTGGCACTACCAATTAGGGCCAAATTTTGAATTAATCAACACTGTAAAACGTATATATATGACCCGCCAAAACTCCTACAGAGGCTAAATTCAAAAATTATTATTTTTTGAAATTTCACTTGTGCAGATATAAAAATAATGACAAGTTGACCTAGAGACTATATATTAAATCCCTGTTTAGATGGGTATTCCCAATTAGGGCCAGATTTTAAATTAATCGACAGTGAAAAACGCTATATCTGACCCGCCAAAACACCTATACAAGCTAAATTCAAAAATTATTGTTTTGTAAAATTTCACTTGTGCAGATATAACACATATGACAAGTTGATCTAGAGACTGTATATTAAATCCTTGTTTAGATGGGTATTCCCAATTAGGGCCAGATTTTGAATTAATCAACAATGAAAAACGCTATATCTGACCCGCCAAAACTCCTATAAAAGCTAAATTCAAAAATTATTATTTTTTAAAATTTCACTTGTGCAGATATAACAATTATGACAAGTTAATCTAGAGACTCTATATTAAATTCCTGTTTAGGTGGGTACTATAAATTAGGGCTTGATTTTGAATTAAACGACCTAGAAAAACGCTATTTCTGACTAGCCATAACTCCTATACAGGCTATATTCAAAAGTTATTATTTTTTGAAATTTCACTTGTGCAGATATAACACATATGACAAGTTGATCTAGAGACTGTATATTAAATCCTTGTTTAGGTGGGCACTCCTAATTAGGGCCAGATTTTGAATTAATCGACAATGAAAAACGCTATATCTGACCCGCCAAAACTCCTATACATGCTAAATTCAAAAATTATTATTTTTTAAAATTTCACTTGTGCAGATATAACACATATGACAAGTTGATCTAGAGACTGTATATTAAATCCTTGTTTAGATGGGTATTCCCAATTAGGGCCAGATTTTGAATTAATCGATAGTGAAAAACGCTATATCTGACACGCCAAAACTCCTATACAAGCTACATTCAAAAATTATTATTTTTTGAAATTTCACATGTGCAGATATAACACATATGACAAGTTGATCTAGAGACTGTATATTAAATCCTTGTTTAGATGGGTATTCCAAATTAGGGCCAGATTTTGAATTAATTGACAATGAAAAACGCTATATCTGACCCACCAAAACTCCTGTACAAGCTAAATTCAAAAATTATTATTTTTTGAAATTTCACTTGTGCTGATATAACACATATGACACGTTGATCTAGAAACTCTATATTAAATCTCTGTTTAGGTGGGCACTCCCAATTAGGGCCAAATTTTGAATTAATCGACACTGTAAAACGTATATATCTGACCCGTCAAAACTACTATACAGGCTAATTTCAAAAATTATTATTTTTTGAAATTTCACTTGTGCAGATATAACACATATGACAAGTTGATCTAGAGACTGTATATTAAATCCATGTTTAGATGGGTATTCCCAATTAGGGCCAGGTTTTGAATTAATCGACAATGAAAAACGCTATATCTGACCCGCAAAAAACTCCTATACAAGCTAAATTCAAAAATTATTATTTTTTTAAATTTCACTTGTGCAGATATAACACATATGACACGTTGATCTAGAAACACTACATTAAATCCATGTTTAGGTGGGCACTCCCAATTAGGGTCAAATTTTGAATTAATCGACACTCGAAAACGTATATATCTGACCCGTCAAACCTACTATAAAGGCTAAATTAAAAAAATTATTATTTTTTGAAATTTCACTTGTGCAGATATAACACATATGACAAGTTGATCTAGAGACTGTATATTAAATCATTGTTTAGATGGGTACTCCCAATTAGGGCCAGATTTTGAATTAATCGACAGTGAAAAATGCTATATCTCACCCGCCAAAACTCTTATACAAGCTAAATTCAAAAATTATTATTTTTTAAAATTTGACTTGTGCAGATATAACACATATGAAAAGTTGATCTAGAGACTCTTTATTAAATTCATGTTTAGGTGGGTACTCCCAATTAAGGCCAAATTTTGAATTAATCGACGGTGAAAAACGCTATATCTGACCCGCCAAAACTCCTATACAAGCTAAATTCAAAAATTATTATTTTTTTAAATTTCACTTGTGCAGATATAACACATATGACATGTTGATCTAGAGACTGTATATTAAATCCCTGTTTAGATGGGAACTCCCAATTAGGGCGAGATTTTGAATTAATCGACAGTGAAAAACGCTATATCTGACCCGCCAAAACTCCTATACAGGCTATATTCAAAAGTTATTATTTTAAGAAATTTCACTTGTGCAGATATAAAACATATGACAAGTTGAACTAGAGATTCTTTATTAAATTCCTGTTTAAAGAGTTACTCCCTGAAGGACTAGATTTTAAATTTAATGTCATTATATATATCATATCGTTCCAATACAGAATTGAGGTTATGTTGTCCTCAAAACGTCAAGTTATCAAATTCGTGGTGAACGTTCAAGCGTCGCGGAGAAATGTCACATAATAAAATAAAACCTTCGTATGTAAATACATTTAAACCAAAATGTATAATCAACAAGTGAAAATTGTGTTAAGTTACTATAAAAATTTATTTTATACATAATATTTAAGAGTTTTAACACACATCAAAGATATTTTTACCAATTTGAGATTTGGATTTGTAAATATTTGATAAAAATATATTCATTTATGTTTTAAATATTCAAACCAAAAAAAAATCTTAAGAAACGAGAACTATATTTCTTTTAGGCGATATGACTACACAATGGGTTAATATTTTGCTTAATAAACATTGAAATGCATTATTTCAGATCCGCCATTACTCTTATACAGACTTATTCAATTATTATTATTTTTTGAAATTTCACTTGTGCTGATATAACATATATGACAAGTTGATCTAGAGACTTTATATTAAATCCCTGTTTAGGTGGGAACTCCCAATTAGGGCCAGATTTTGAATTAATCGACACTGAAAAACTCTATTTCCGACCCGCCAAAACGCCAATACAGGCTAAATTCAAAAATTATATTTTTTTAAAATTTCACTTGTGCAGATATAACACATATGACAAGTTGATCTAGAGACTGTATATTAAATCCTTGTTTAGATGGGTATTCCCAATTAGGGGCAGATTTTGAATTAATCGACAGTGAAAAACGCTATATCTGACCCGCCAAAACTCCTATACAAGCTAAATTCAAAAATTATTATTTTTTAAAATTTCACTTGTGCAGATATAACACATATGACACGTTGATCTAGAAACTCAATATTAAATCCTTGTTCAGTGGCATTCCCAATTAGGGCCAGATTTGATTTAATCGACACTGTAAAACGAATATATCTGACCGTCAAAACCCCTCTACAGGCTAAATACAAAAATTTTTATTTTTTGAAATTTACTTGTGCAGATATAACACATAGGACAAGTTGATCTAGAGACTGTATATTAAATCCTTGTTAGATGGGTATTCCCATTAAGGCCAGATTTTGAATAATCGACAATGAAAAACGCTATATCTGACCCGCAAAACTCCTATACAAGCTAAATTCAAAAATTATTATTTTTTGAAATTTCACTTGTGCAGATATAACACATATGACACGTTGATCTAGAAACTCTATATTAAATCTCTGTTTAGGTGGGCACTCCCAATTAGGGCCAGATTTTGAATTAATCGACCGTGAAAAACGCTATATCTGACCCGCCAAAACTCCTATACAGGCTATATTCAAAAGTTATTATTTTAAGAAATGTCACTTGTGCAGATATAAAACATATGACAAGTTGATCTAGAGACTCTTTATTAAATTCCTTTTAGAGAGTTACTCCTGAAGGGCTAGATTTTAAATTTATTGTCATTCTATATCATATCGTTCCAAATCAGAATTGAGGTTATGTTGTCCTCAAAACGTCAAGTTATCAAATTCGTGTGAACGTTCAAGCGTCGCGCAGAAATGTCATACATAATAAAATAAAACTTTTGTATGTAAATACATTAAACCAAAATGTATAATCAACAAGGTGAAAATTGTGTTAAGTTACTATAAAAATTTATTTATAAATAATTTTAAGGTATTAACACACATCAAATATATTTTTACCAATTTGAGATTTGGATTTGTAAATATTTGATAAAAATATATTCATTTATGTTTTAAATATTCAAACAAAAAAATATCTTAAGAAACGAGAACTATATTTCTTTTAGGCGATATGACTACACAATGGGTTAATATTTTGCTTAATAACATTGAAATGCATTTTTTCAGATCCGCCATTACTCTTATACAAACTATATTCAATTATTATTATTTTTTGAAATTTCACTTGTGCTGATATAACACATATGACAAGTTGATCTAGAGACTCTATATTAAATCCTGTTTAGATGGGATTCCCAATTAGGGCCAGATTTTGAATTAATCGACAGTGAAAAACGCATATATCTGACCCGCCAAAACTCCTATACAAGCTAAATTCAAAAATTATTATTTTTTGAAATTTCACTTGTGCAGATATAACACATATGACACATTGATCTAGAAACTCTATATTAAATCTCTGTTTAGGTGGGCACTCCCAATTAGGGCCAAATTTTGAATTAATCGACACTGTAAAACGTATATATCTGACCCGTCAAAACTACTATACAGGCTAAATTCAAAAATTTATTATTTTTTGAAATTTCACTTGTGCAGATATAACACATATGACAAGTTGATCTAGAGACTGTATATTAAATCCTGTTTAGATGGGTATTCCCAATTAAGGCCAGATTTTGAATTAATCGACAATGAAAAACGCTATATCTGACCCGCCAAAACTCCTATACAAGCTAAATTCAAAAATTATTATTTTTTGAAATTTCACTTGTGCAGATATAACACATATGACACGTTGATCTAGAAACTCTATATTAAATCTCTGTTTAGGTGGGCACTCCCAATTAGGGCCAGATTTTGAATTAATCGACCGTGAAAAACGCTATATCTGACCCGCCAAAACTCCTATACAGGCTATATTCAAAAGTTATTATTTTAAGAAATGTCACTTGTGCAGATATAAAACATATGACAAGTTGATTAGAGACTCTTTATTAAATTCCTTTTTAGAGAGTTACTCCCTGAAGGGCTAGATTTTAAATTTATTGTCATTCTAATCATATCGTTCCAATACAGAATTGAGGTTATGTTGTCCTCAAAACGTCAAGTTATCAAATTCGTGGTGAACGTTCAAGCGTCGCGCAGAAATGTCATACATAATAAAATAAAACTTTTGTATGTAAATACATTTAAACCAAAATGTATAATCAACAAGGTGAAAATTGTGTTAAGTTACTATAAAAATTTATTTTATACATAATATTTAAGGGTATTAACACACATCAAATATATATTTTACCAATTTGAGATTTGGATTTGTAAATATTTGATAAAAATATATTCATTTATGTTTTAAATATTCAAAACAAAAAAATAATCTTAAGAAACGAGAACTATTATTTCTTTTAGGCGATATGACTACACAATGGGTTAATTTTGCTTAATAACATTGAAATACAGTATTTCAGATCCGCCATTACTCTTATACAGACTATATTCAATTATTATTATTTTTTGAAATTTCACTTGTGCTGATATAACACATATGACAAGTTGATCTAGAGACTCTATATTAAATCCCTGTTTAGGTGGGCACTCCCAATTAGGGCCAGATTTTGAATTAATCGACACTGAAAAACTCTATTTCCGACCCGCCAAAACGCCAATACAGGCTAAATTCAAAAAATTAATATTTTTTTTAAATTTCACTTGTGCAGATATAACACATATGACAAGTTGATCTAGAGACTCGTATATTAAATCCTTGTTTAGATGGGTATTCCCAATTAGGGCCAGATTTTGAATTAATCGACAATGAAAAACGCTATATCTGACCCGCCAAAACTCCTATACAAGCTAAATTCAAAAATTATTATTTTTTAAAATTTCACTTGTGCAGATATAACACATATGACACGTTGATCTAGAAACTCAATATTAAATCCTTGTTAGGTGGGCATTCCCAATTAGGGCCAGATTTTGAATTAATCGACACTGTAAAACGATATATCTGACCCGTCAAAACCCTCTACAGGCTAAATTCAAAATTTTTATTTTTTGAAATTTCACTTGTGCAGATATAACACATATGACAAGTTGATCTAGAGACTGTATATTAAATCCTTGTTTAGATGGGTATTCCCAATTAAGTCAGATTTTGAATTAATCGACAATGAAAAACGCTATATCTGACCGCAAAACTCCTATACAAGCTAAATTAAAAAATTATTATTTTTTAATTTCACTGGCAATATAACACATATGACACTTGATTAGACTCAATATTAAATTTATATCAATTAATTTTATATGACTTAAAACGAATATTAGAAACTAGAAATTCTTATATTAAATTACTGTTTAGCGTTGATGGACTAATCCTTATTCCCAATTAGGCCAGATTTTGAATTAATCGACATGAAAAACGCTATATCTGACCCGCCAAAAACTCCTATACAAGCTAAATTCAAAAATTATTATTTTTTGAAATTTCACTTGTGCAGATATAACACATATGACACGTTGATCTAGAAACTCTATATTAAATCTCTGTTTAGGTGGGCACTCCCAATTAGGGCCAGATTTTGAAATTAATCGACCGTGAAAAACGCTATATCTGACCCGCCAAAACCCTATACAGGCTATATTCAAAAGTTATTATTTTAAGAAATGTCACTTGTGCAGATATAAAACATATGACAAGTTGATCTAGAGACTCTTTATTAAATTCCTTTTTAGAGAGTTACTCCCTGAAGGGCTAGATTTTAAATTTATTGTCATTCTACTCATATCGTTCCAATACAGAATTGAGGTTATGTTGTCCTCAAAACGTCAAGTTATCAAATTCGTGGTGAACGTTCAAGCGTCGCGCAGAAATGTCATACATAATAAAATAAAACTTTTGTATGTAAATACATTTAAACCAAAATGTATAATCAACAAGGTGAAAATTGTGTTAAGTTACTATAACAAATTTATTTTATACATAATATTTAAGGGTATTAACACACATCAAATAATTTTTACCAATTTGAGATTTGGATTTGTAAATATTTGATAAAAATATATTCATTTATGTTTTAAATATTCAAAACAAAAAAATAATCTTAAGAAACGAGAACTATATTTCTTTTACGCGATATGACTACACAATGGGTTAATATTTTGCTTAATAACATTGAAATACAGTATTTCAGATCCGCCATTACTCTTATACAGACTATATTCAATTATTATTATTTTTTGAAATTTCACTTGTGCTGATATAACACATATGACAAGTTGATCTAGAGACTCTATATTAAATCCCTGTTTAGGTGGGCACTCCCAATTAGGGCCAGATTTTGAATTAATCGACACTGAAAAACTCTATTTCCGACCCGCCAAAACGCCAATACAGGCTAAATTCATAAATTATTATTTTTTGAAATTTCACTTGTGCAGATATAACACATATGACAAGTTGATCTAGAGACTCTAATTAAATCACTGTTTAGCTGGGCACTCCCGATTAGGGCCATGTTTTGAATTAATCGACACTTAAAAACGCTATTTCCGACCCGCCAAAACTCCTCTACAGGCTAAATTAAAAAAAAAATATTTTTTATTTTTCGGTTGTGCAGGTATAACACATTTTGACAAGTTGTTTCAAATACTCTGATATTAATTAGATGATATTTCAATTTATGAGCTCAATAGTTCCTTAAAGTTTTTTTGGGTACAGCCGATTCGAGCCAGATCTTGAATCTATAGACATTTCACATTATATCCTTATCGAGGACAATTGAATTTGCGGTATCTTCAAACGGTTTATTTATTAAATTTGTGGTGAACGCCAAGCGTAGCTGAAAATTCTCACACATCACCTTATATAGAATCTCAGTAAAATTGGAATAGCGATAAATTAATACATGCTAACTCTTAAAATAACGTTTTAATCTAATTTAGGCCTAAGAGTATATTATTCTGTTATAATGGAATAAATACAATCTAATCTGATTATAGACCGATAAATAAATAATATATATATATATATAAAATTTTATAAATTTTCTGTATTTAAAAAATCATACATTGATCATAAATATTTATTTTATGCTATTTCTGGTTAGATATAGTGTTTACAACGCATTGCATCTTTTTATATGGGCTAGAGCATTTTTTTTTTTATCACCACGTGTTGCTACCCGTTCGAGTAGGCGCTTAAGTACTAATTACGCTAATGAACTAGAAATTGGGAAGGGTTAATTTAGAGGAAATAAACCGCATCTGCGTTGAGGGAGAGTGGAAAACCATTTAAGGAAAACCACCCATCAGTTCATCCGAGCGAGATTCGAACCTCGATCTCCCGTCCTCGGCAGTCTAACTAAACACAAATCCAGTGTGTTGTCCAACTACGCGGGTGAGGGCAAGTTATTACTTTCATTGATCTGTCTCATTCTCACTTATGGTTCTGACAAAATAAAGTGGCAGATGTATGAGCGATATTCGTAATAACATTCAATATACAGCCAGTCCCTGTAATGATTGGAGGGAAGGTGTCGCTTGTAGAGTCAGTGTATGCATTTCGGTGGGATTGGTAGACAATAGTAGTAGTACCTTCTGGCTCAGTGAGGAAAGCAACGGGAAACTTAACTCACTACTTTTTTCCCTAGTAAGTCTTTTCAGTGCTGCCTCGGCTTATAGCTGACGGTTGAACTGTTGAGGATCAAACCAACCTTCAGGTTGAGTACTATATATATATATATATATAAATTCTACAATAGATCATTTTATACGTGAAAACATCCCATTAGAGCCAGATTTTATACAAGCCTACCCCAAAATTCCATATTTCTAACCCTCCATCATTCTCATACTGTATTTTATTTAGCACCACGTCTTACTAGCCATTCGGGCTGTACGCCTATGTACCAATACTTCTAAAGTGCTGGGGATGGAGAAGAGTGAATTTAGAGGGAGTGCACCTACATTTGTGCGAAGTGAGAGTGGAAAAGCATTTAAGAAAAAACCTCAGTGCACCGACCGAGATCAAACCTCAATCTCCCTGTCATCGGCAGAGAGTCAATCAAAGTTGCACTTTTAAAACCTCCATATTGAGGTGAAATAGCGCTTGTGATAGATTGCGTGAACGTTCGTAACACACTTGATTTCAAAATAAATACACTTATTTGTATTGTGACGTTACGCATTATCTAACCTCTCTCCCTCCTTACCCTCGTCACGCTTGGTCACGCCAAGCACTACTCAACCCCCTTCGCCCTCTTAACCGATTCCCTCCATTTGCTAACTTAGTTTATGGACAGCCCCTAATAGCTATATGAGAAATATTATAAATTTGAATTTTTTTCAGAGTATTTATTTTAAACCGGCCCACCAACATTTTAATTAGTCCTAAATGGCCCATGATATCAAACAGGTTGCCGACCTCTGCCTTAGACCATGCCGCCACCGAAGCAGGTGTATCTGTTATTTTGATATATTATTAATATTTAAGAAATTTAACTAGAAGTTAAATAAACAATATCTCTAAAAACTCCATGTATGTTGTTGAAACATTCTATTAATAGCTTGTAAGATGGTTTGAGGGATTGGAGTAGCATCCTTTATTCAACTTTGGCAGGTACCGGGAAAGTTCAGGGCATTGACCCAAGCAAAGAAATGCCTTTGTTGTCTCCAAAGAACACAGTGGCCGAAAAGTCACTGCGCAGTCAATGTTTTCAAATAGGTTAAAGTATATTTAATGCTGTCGGTTTATTCAGTGAAGATAGTTATTTTGTGCAAGAAAACGGTGGACAGCATTTTTATAAATTTTGAATATGAAGTGTCTGAGAATATTTTTTTACATACATGTCAATAAAATTATTTCTTGGGTCTAGTACTATTGCCAAGGAACCTATAGGCTTATATGGTGATAGCATCAGTTGTCGGCCACCTATTATAATTTTGTTATTCATTTTCCTGTTTTATCGTATTAACATCACTGACGCTACTGGGATTTTTTATTGTTATCTTATAAAAAAATTAATTTCACCGTGCCTTACTGCCTGTTCAGGCTATACGCATATATTTAATTACTCAAATATGCTCTAATATATAGTGTCTTACTACCTGTTCATGTTATACGAATATAATATAATTACTCTAGTGTAATAGTAATGAGGAAGGAAGCATTTTAGAGGTAATCTACCCACATTTGCGTGGAGGAGAGTGGGAAACCATTTAGGGACAACCACCCTCAGTGGACCCGACCGGGATTCGAACCCCGATATCTCCATCCTCAGCACTAGTCTAACACGAGATTGACACCTTAGACCATGTTGCCACTGAGGCGGGTGTAAAATGTATTAACTTATGAAACTATTGTTAATGATGTGTTATCACGGTTTGAAAAGGAAAAGTTAAATTAATTAAAAAATAACACATTCGCTAGTAGTCGACTACCGAATCCATTAGTCGTCCGTCATAAATCCAGTAGTCGGCCACGCGTGCCTCAGTAACCTATTTCAAGAAAATCAGAAAAACAAAGAGAGCTTAAAAAACATGGTTTTATTATATATTTTCACACTTGCTCTGAAAATTAATCAAACTGTGATCGTCGCCTTTTTATTTCTCAACTTAATGTCGTACACATATAGCCAGCCTTTAGAGGCTATTGGTGACCTGGTGGTCTAGGGGTAAGGTGTCGGACTTCTGAGCTGGCGACCGGGGTTCAATCCTCGGTCCCAGCACAGATTTATCTGATTACCAAACTCTTCCTTCACCTCTGACAAGATGTGTATTAATCACAACTTGTGAATGTGAGGAATGCCAGGCCTCCACCGTGGTTCGGATTCCACGTTAAACTGTAGATCCTCCATTTCATCTCACAATCACCCTACCATTACACATTAGCGTAAGTGCGTATAACCCGAACGGGTAGTAATAATAATAATAATAATTACAGGCTATTCTTTTGCCAGTTTTTGGACACATTCCAAACAATGTTCCATCTATTTTTAAAATCAGGCCTGGATCAGAAAGAATTTCTTTTTACCCTATCGTATCGAGATAATCTTACAGCTCTCTGAACCATTTTCTAATTAGTTCTTCGGTGATTATGGCTCTACCTTTTGTTAAAATCTCTGGTGTCTTTATCACAAGTTGCAGATGACGTCTTAAGAAAGTGCAATTCCATTTCTTGCCTGGACGACCATCTACGGGTGGGGTCTAGGTAAATTTTTCAAAAACAAGTTATTCGAAAATCAATTTATCGAAATCAATTCACCGAATACAAAATCATCGAAAGTAATTTAGTCGAAAATCAATTTTTTGAACCATCAATTTTCCGAACGATATGTTTGTCAAAACAACTTTTTTCGAAAATCAATTACCCGAAAATCAATTTCCCGAAGTGAATTTACCGAAAATCAACTGTTGGACAGTCAAATAATCAAAAATGAATTTTTCTGACAGTCAATATTTTGAAGAATCAATTTTGCGAACTGCATTTTTTTTTAAATCAATTTAGCGAACTGCGAGTTTTTCTAAAGCTATTTTATCGAGGACTGGGAATCACCTACCCCTACCCTCACCTATACAGGGAAGATTACCCCTAACCTAACATAGCCTAACCTAACCTAACCTAACCTAACCTAACCTAAGCTAGAATTTTATTATACTTCGAACTTATCGTTCGAAAAATTTATTTTCGAAAACCTCCTTTTTGAAACATTTATTTTGAAAAACAGATTTGAGGTAAGTTCATTTTTGAAAAATTTATTTCCGAAAAAAATATTTCGAAAAATTTATTTTCTCCTAATTGATTTTCGAAAAAGATGTTTTCGAAAAACTATTAGTTCGAAAAATTGCTATGTTGAAAAATTGTTTTCGAAAAATTAAACTTCGAATAATTGAATTTCGAAAAATTGCTATTCGGTAAACTCGCTGGCTACCCAAAAACATTGACAGCAGTCTTGCGGTCAGCTAGATGTGACACTCACATACCATTACCGCAAAACAAAACTATAGTAAAAATAAATGTTGGCATTAATGATTAAACTACAGAATACTGGCCAAGCACTGGGATGTCACGGAATGGACAAAGTTTTCTTCTTACAACGAAATACCACGGAAAATTTGCAAATGTGGCCGAACACTGGAGGATGGCCGACTACAGGAGACCTCACCCTGTCACCCTATAAAATTAGATTTTACAGTTTTGAAAAAGGACATCTATTCTAATAATATTTTACCATTCCAACTAAACCATATGCATATTTATGGGATTATACCAATATATTTTGTAATATTATCTGCTATACAATACGAATCCTTATTAGCCATTAGGTTGTTATTATTTTATATATACGAACATTAATTTATATAAAGGCTATAATTTTTTAATAGCTTTTATAACCAGCAGCTTAAGATTTTTTGTTTTGGTTTTGCAGTAAAATCAAAGTAGGCCTGTAGTGCTAATAGTATGTATATTTACATATAGGCTTACAAATTTATAGTCATATAGGACACTCTTATATCAATGTACCTCTTTTACAATATTGTAAGCTTAACGAAAGTGTTGCCATGACAGAATACATAAGCATTGGCGTAGGAACACAGGATAAGCAGCTTTTATTGATGTAATTAATATTTCTCAAAACATAAGACAAAATTTATATATATATACATAGAGAGAGAGAGAGGATAAAATTACCATGTATAAAATACATAAATTATTTATATATATAGCAGGCTAGTTATAAATAATATGATATATATATGTAAATATGTGTATTATTATATAATATTCGCTGAAAATCCAATGGGAAGAGACCAGTGGGAAGACCTAAACGCAAATGGGAGGATAACATTAGAATTGACCTGAAAGAAATATAGCGTAATGAGGTGGACTGGATAGAACTAGCTCAAGATAGGGCACCTAGACTACTTTTGGAAGTGTGGCAATGAACTTTAAAGTTTAGAATGCCATAGAGTAAGTAAGCCTACATAGAGTCTGATTATTATAGGAAGCGTAGTTTCGACCACCAAAATTGATAGAAAGTCGAGTTTTGCCTTGTTGAAATATGTTTTATTTGATTTATTAGCTAAAAATTTATCAAAATTTCCCAATAATTTCCTAATAATGATTTACTGTATAGTTTATCTTTGCATTATTAATTAAAACTATTAAGAAATTAAATACAATTATAATTTTTCTTCCCCACTATAGTGGCAACTTGAGTTTCCAGTTTTCTAGTAACGAGCTTCCAAGTAAAATTATTCTGTATATCTTACATTATTAAGGCACAGGGAATGAATCCTTTACGAATATAGAGTATAATTAATACAAATACATCATTATAAACTCATCTGGAGCATATAGCACAAGTAAATAAAAAAATCCATGTTCATGATAATAACTTACTTTTATATTTTAAAGCTTATTCAAAACCTGTAAACAAGTAATAAGCTTTATACTACAATACTTTGAAGTAATAACTGTGTCATTTAGTCATGTGCTATAAATCTACTTTACATTTTCACTAAGAAATCACTACACCGATTGAAATGAAATTTGGCATGGGCATAAATCAGACGTTTGGTTAACATATAGGGTAATTAAAATTATTTATAGAAATTTTCTGAGTTAGGTTCACTTACGATAGCCTTTTTAAAAAATTTGATGAAGAATAACCAATCTAAACAGCTTCTAGGAGCAACACTGTTTTAAAAAACACTCTCAGCGTATCCAATTTTTAGACATTTATTGAAAGGACAGGGGTAAAGGGAGAAGGGCTAAGTCCTTTTATTTTTTACTGTTTGCCTACTTTCCCATAGAGAAATCACCCCTACTGTGAATACTTTATATTTACCTTTGTAGAGTTGGCTGAGCATTGAGGTTGATTATTATTATTGCGTCTTACTACCCGTTCGGGTTATACGCACTTACGCTACTGTGTAATGGTAGGGTGATTGTTAGATGAAATGGAGGACCTACAGTTTAACGTGGGATCCGAACCACGGTGGAGGCCTGGCATTCCTCGCATTCACAAGTTGTGATTAATACACGTCTTGTCAGAGGTGAAGGAAGGGTTTGGTAATCAGAAAAACCTGTGCCGGGACCGAGGATTGAACCCCGGACCCTCAGCACAGAAGTCTGACACCTTACCGCTAAACAGCCAGCTCACCTTTAATTGAGGTTGAATTTAGTGTATTTTGAATTATTTTTTTATCACCGCGTCTTACTACCGGTTCAGACTATTCCGACCCTCCTCACTGCGCCCAGACGAATATTTGGATACAATATTCATTTAACAGCTCATTTTACTAACAAGGTTTATACTCTCAACATCTCAATTAAAAATTTATTGACTGAGCGTAGTGAGGTCTTGTTTTAACTTGTAAAGATACAAAATATTGTTAGGGAGATGACTGATCATGTTTTGTGATGAAAGTTTTTAGATAATGCAGATCGGGATATAATTTATTTAATATCCCGTTGAGATTATCGGGCCAGAATAAAACAGGTCGCGGGGACGCATGCAGCCCGTTGAGAGTGGGTTGGTTATTTAAAATATATTCAGTCCAATCTCCACAGAACGAGCCTTAGCTGAGTGCTAAAAAAGCTACTAGATCTACTTTCAGGTATTCATACGTCAAGTCATGTGATTTGCAGCTGTCATTTTTGATAGATACTATCAATACCTACAAAATAACATCAATATAGTAAAATGTTATCAATGTTGGTTAGTTGCAAAAAGAAAAGTTTGTATTTTATAAAAGGCCTTTTCTATGAAAATTGGATTGTTATTTCCAACTGAAGAAACTAGCATGAGCTAATTGAAAACTAAACAGGAACATTTAACATTGAATACCAAATTTAGATTTAATTCTTAGAATTTAGAAAGTTCCATTTAATGTTCTTATTAAACTTAAACTCTCTTATCTGATTATTATAATGCAATAAATGCATTAATTTGGTTTAGACATTTCCCAAGTTTAAAATAACATTTAGTAATGGGAATATGAATAGCGTTAACGATATATAGCACAATTGAAAACATTGATTTTTATTAGATTTAAATAGAGATAAAACTATTGAACTATGTTTAGTTTTTCTTCCTATTCAGTCTGGTATAAAGGTTTTCATCACGTTTACACGCATTCAGAGACTGAATACAAATTCACAGTGAGAAAAAAAAAGGGCAAATATGAAATTTTATGCGTCGAGGGTTCTGTAAAACTTTCAGCTTGTTTTAGGTTTTTTTTTAAGTATAAGAACCATAAATTTTACGATAGTTTGGCTGTAATTATCCCGTATTCTTATAAGGTACCGGTATAAACACAAGCGATCTTGTTCCATGGTGTTCCGCAGGATATTCTTGATGATCTTCATCTGAGAAAATATCCTTTCTACTGTTGCTATTGAAACAGGAATTGTAATAAAAAATTAAATAAGTGACTACACATCAGGATAACTGATGCTCATGTCTGAAAACTGATTTTTTTTTTTTTCAATTTCTGGATTAAGTTTTGATAGAGAGCAACTAATGGAGATAAAGATTTTCTGACACAGCATTAAAATACCGCCGTCCTAGTTTGAGAGCATTTTTCTTTACTTCTTCATCAAACAAGTTCAGGAATACTGTTGGTGTGAAAAATAGAAACAAGTCACAAATGCATAACACTCATTTGTTAATTTTTTTCGGTCCGTTTATTGCCTCTCCGTGGTATATTTGTGTTCGTAAAGGGCCCTTTTTGTCTAAGGTCACGGATGCATTTGCATCGCCTGCATTGCCGTAATTACGCCACTGGTAAGGGGGCATGAATGTAATCGTGCTTTTTATGTTATTGTTTAAAAAAAATTGTTTAAAATAAATTAATATTTTCTACGTCCCTGAGAAGTGCTTTCATATAATATCCCACTCAATGAGATGGAAATTAGTTTTTGGAAGGAGGGCAAGTGAGTTGATATATTGACCCTAAATTGCCAAATGCTTAGTTTTGACCCGGAAAGTCATGATTGTGCTAGATAGAAGAATGCCAGCTGGGTGCATTGGTGTTGGTTTTTCATATGGGATTTTATTTAATACTCTCCCTGTGCTACTGCTGGTTCGTTTTCTTAAATTTAACTTAACTTATCCGATGTCCTTAAGTTAGTGTGAATTTCAGTCACTCCCTAGGCTAGTAAAATGTCAGGTAATAAAAAGCTACTTGTGAATTAATTAGTTACTCGCGGCAACATAAAACCACCAATTGTTAACCTGAAACTATTCATCAGTAGAGTACCAGTAATAAACGTGATTCAGTACAACGACCACACCGAGTATGCACTAGCTTGCTCTAAT
This sequence comes from Timema podura, assembly GCA_033556935.1. Lineage (NCBI taxonomy): Eukaryota > Metazoa > Arthropoda > Insecta > Phasmatodea > Timematidae > Timema > Timema podura. Next base: position 43,010,837 of record JAVRXN010000011.1, on the reverse strand, counting down.
ATGGGGATATGGTGGCGAAGAAGACACACGGGAGGCAATACTCAATTTAAAATCTGGGCGACGGGTGGTGGGTAGAGATGCTGTGGATTTGTCGATAATATAAGTGTTTTTTAAATCATACGCTTAAACGCAAATCCTATTAATGCATTAGTCCTTCCTACCTAGGTAGTTTAGAGGAAGCACACCCGCATTAGCGTGGAGAGATAATGGATAAACCACAAATCATACGTGGAAAACTATCCGCAGTACACCTGGCCTGGATTCGAACCTCAACCTGCCCATCACTAGCAATCTAGTCTATTGATTGAGCGCTTGACGCGTAAACAGCGGTATGAATATCTCAATAGTGTGTTGTTTTTTCCTTTTACTAACAGGAAAATACTTGTGCATTTTTTTAAAACTTGCCATCGTATGGATATGAAGATTAAATCGTTTGTAGCCATGATATCAGTTCAAAGCATGAAATTTAAAATAGCTTAGAATTTATACATATATCTTAAAACTACTTTTATTGGTGTTTATAGAATATTAGTTGTAGGACACAATTACAACTTCAATAACCAGCAGCTGTGCCGTGCATTTTTGTTTAAGATATATAGTTTTATTTTTACACTAAATAATAATCATTATTTATAGTGTATACATACGCTCACTGTTTAGGTACAGCTATTTTACTAACGCCGAACTTCTGAAAGCTGTGATTTTTAAAAAATGAGAATTACTTAGAAGACAACAATGTCGTACAGACCTCCCATGTCATGAGAAGGTTGTTTACTCATTGTCCTCATTGCCTTTCCTAGAATAATATATTTTCGAGATGCAAGTTTATCGGCAACTTTCAAACAAGATAAGCTGACAAGGCTTCTGGAAATGAAACATACTTTTGGTGAACTTGTGAAGGAAAGGACAAACAATATGTCAGTTTAATCTCGAATAGATTTCACCCAGCCGAGTGTAAATAATGGTTAAGCAGGTAAACGCATCTTCTTTGAACTAATGGCTAAAAGGAATGTTGGTCGAGGGGATGTTACAGGTATAACTGCCGGGTGTAACACCTATTTTTCATTGTCTAGCACTTCCTGGAAAGAATGAAATAGCCAAAGCTATTATTTATGCTATTAGTGGAAACTAGTCATCTAGATATCATATTCTGAAAATTGAAAAATGACACCTGGACACGAGAATCGAGCCCGGGACCTTTGGCTTGGTACGCCAATGCTCTAACCACAGAGCTATCCAGGATTCGTCTCGTGCTCAGGGTCATTCTTCACTCATATTTTAAGGCACAGTCTATGATGGACTTAGCGGAAATCGTCAGCTACAAATATGTGATTATATTAATATCACGATATCCTGGATAGCTCAGTGGTTAGAGCATTGGCGTACTAAGCCAAAAGTTCCGGGTTCAATTCCCGTGTTCAGGTGTCATTTTTCAATTTTCAGAATACTTCCTGGAAAGTCGATAAAGTTAAAATAAATAATAACTTACATTTTATTAGCGGCATTTGTCTTAATGCACGCGGACTAAAGTTAGCCTCAACCATTATGGCTTGATGACGATGGAAAGGCAGGAGTTCGAGTAAAGGCTGAATGTACCAATGGTGTATTTTTCTAAATATTTTCTCCTGTGTTTTGTTTAGTGGTAATAAAGTCTGTTCACCGTAGGAATTGTTTTCTGAAAGGCCTTTTTCCCTACCAGAAAGCTATTATATAGTATGATATTGGTAGGAAAAAAGACCTTTCCGAGAGTAATTCCTACCGTGAATGGATTATAATTTGATAAATGCAGTGTCATGATAACTTAAAACATGGTTAAATGTAAGAGAAGGCTTATGCTTAGTTTCGCCATGTAAATAAAGACAATAATAGTACTGTCCCTTCTTAAAAATACCGATACATTTCCTCTATAATATTCTATATTCATCATCCCTTTCCCATTAGTTTTTATAAAAATTCATTTACGCTGGACTAGTAGTAGAATGCGCTAGAAAAATAAGATTATTAAATTAATAGAGTAAATCATTAATATTTCAGCCAATATGACGACCATGTTTTTCTTTTTAACTAATTAACGAAGATCAGATGGACCAAAATACCATCATAATACTTCAAGGTTTAATTTTTTTTTATCTATCTTCAGACAACCATTTAAAAGGTAGTGGTGTGCAAAGCTATATTTGACGCTAAAAACCGTTAAACTAATTATTAATATTCAGTATGAGTATTAATGGTTTCAAGTGGGTATCTTTGGAGTGCTTGACGTGACAAATAACTGTGTGCACATGGTTACAGCTAAAATTTCGATAGAGGATTGTTTTGTTATGTGTGATTTTTGAAGATTCGAAATATTATGAAAATATCTATAGATACGGTGACCATATTTCTGACAGTGAAAATCGGGACAACCTGGCAACATTTTTCAAAGGTAGCATAAGTGCATAAGCATAAGGGATAAGCATGATTAAGAACAAACATATTCCAAGATTTTTTATTTTTAGTAGTTTAAAAAACATAAATTACAATAATATGTCATAGCTATAAAGAAATATGGGCTACGTAAAAATGGTAGTCAAAACTACTGGACTCATCTCAATCTCTAAGACTAAGTGGCACAAAGTAACAAGTAATTTTAAAGTTTAAATAATAAGAGTTTGAGAAAATTATATTTTGTAAAAATATAATAGGCTATTAAAAATATTATGATGTTTTTCTGTTCATTTTCCTAATTTTACTCGTTTTCAGTTGATTCAATGATTTAATTTTAAGTTGGATATCTATTTGTGACTTATAAAAGCTGCCATTTTTAAATTCCGTGTATAAAATCTATGTGCATTGAATAACATTTGCTTAATCTAGAGGTGTAGCAACCGGCCGCCCCACCATCACCACCGGTGCAAAGACAAAAACACACGGAGTTAATTCATATACTCTCAATAAAAGTAAAATATTATAAATGTAACAATTTCGATATTTTTACTTTACTGTAGAAACTTTTTTCATCAGTCAGACAATTCGTGACATTTTGGTCGCTATTCGGGACGCAGCCCTTAAAATCGGGACGGTCCCGATTTTTTCGGGACGTATGGTCACCGTATCTATAGAGTGATTTTGTTTGAAATGTATATCTGAAGAGAGTTTGGCACAAATAAAGCTGTACACTTTTTTTGGGGGGTGGAAATTCATTTGATAGTGTATTAGAAACTTTTTTTTCAATAATTGAATGTTTAAAATAATGGCTTTAGCTATTTGGTTCAAAATCTGTTATCTGATAAGTGGTTTGCACTATAAAAAGTTATATATATATTTGATTTAAAAAATTAATAGTAGTTAACTAATGACTTATTTTTTATACATATTTTTAAAATAGCTATAACGATTTGGTACAAAATTTGTTTCAGGAGGATTATTTTATCTTATCAATAATAATTTACCGGCATCTTCTTAATCAATAAAAAATAAATTATTTTAAGCGTAGTTTACTTACAACAAATGATAGAAAATTGTATTTATTTTGGAAATGATCTTAAATATTGTTTTAAAAATGGAATCTGAATGTAGTTTTTCATGACAGATAAAAATTAGTTTATACTTTTACAAATAAGAACTAATCCAAGGGCAATTTTTAAAAAACTTATTTTTGAGAATTGGAGTTTTGTTAAATATATTTGAATAATTTGGTTTAAAATTCATGTATAAAAAATGTTTATTATGATTAATAAGATGATGTGTTTATTTTAATGAGTAAATATAACCCAAGGATAGTCTACTCGAAGCCTATTTTTCAAAATTATTTTTGAGGCAATAATACACAATAAGAGAAAGTTTGTGTGATTGTGTAACATAATTTATTTCTATATAAATTGATTTTATTATCTATGAAAATTGACCGTTTTAGATTGCATGACCTTACTTACAATTTAATTATCAGCGGTTGTTAGAAGGTTAAAAGTGTAGTTATTATCATCTGCTAACTGTTAAAAGCTTTTTGTGCGGATATAATCAGTCGGTTCAGAAAGTACAAGATAAATACCCCAAATAAAAGAAAATAATGTTATAGGCTTCGGTTAAAATAAATTAATACATTTCTAGCCACCCGTAATTTCTAGCTCTCTTTTTCTAGCATATGGAGAGAGAGAAAAATCACACACGGAAAGATGTTTGTGTCATTGAATTTGAGGAGAATTTTATGGGGGCAACTAGGCCTAATGTTTTCAAAACCCCATCAATTTTATTTCCAAATATTTCGTATATCTGTACACATTCATACAAGTTGTATAATTGTTTTACGATTTTAATATTTCAATTTTTAACTGTAGTATTCAAGTTGAAGAAATTAAATATCGATAGGTGTAATTAAGTGCTAGGAATCTGAACTTTTTAAGTCTAAGCATTTTACCTAATACTTCACTTAATTAGTGGGCACGTGGTCGTGGTCTATATGTAAAGTACATTTACTTTGATTTTCCGATGACGGGAAGTTAGAGGGTCGAATTAAAACCGGATGTAACGAGAGTGGTTTTCCTTAAATGGTTTCCTAAGCTCTCTTCACGCAAACGTGGATACATTTATTATAAATTCTATCTTTATCATCCCTACCCTCTTAGAGCAAGCTTATAGCCCAAAAGGATAGAAAAATGGGTAAAGCCTCCTTATAATTTTTCAGAAATTTGAATACATTTAGACCCATAAATGTAGGTTGTAACACGAATTAAATGTGAGATTTTTTTTACATCTAAATCGTTAGGAATTAACAACTTTTTATCCACATTGTTTGGACATATTTTCTGGTGTTTGGTGGCTAGTTTGGGGCTCAAATCCCGATTTACTGTACTGGGGTGTTTTTTCCTAAATTATTTCCCACTCCCCTGTAGCGTGAACACGAATACATTAACCTTAAAAAAAATAACTTCTACCCTTTCTACTTTGTGAAATTTTTTGTCACCGCGTACCCATTCGGGTTATTTACTCTTATGGGTTAGGGTTGATGAAGGTTCAATTTAAAGTAAATGTACCCACATTTACGTAGAGGACGAGGGGAAAACCATTTTAGGAAAAAACACCTTCTGTACACCCGACCGGGATTCGAACCTCAATCTCCCCACTATCGGCAGTCCGGTCAATTTGGTCTTAGACCATTCGACCATCAAAACCAGTTTTCTGACTTTTTTTTTTTTTCGTGAAGAACACAGATGGGTTCATGAGACACGGTTTAAGAAAATAATTACTTTTAAATTTTTCAATTATACCATTATATTAAATATTATATTATCCTATATGGCTTAGTAACGTGTTTGCTAAATATCAATTTTGAATTTTGAAACCTCTCATTTCACCAGCATCCTTTCTAAATAGTCAATATTTTAAACTAATTTTCTTTAGTTTGTTTTTGAAGTTAATCCTTCTACATTTGTGTCAACATTCAATTTTACGCCTCACCTAAAATACATTTTTTTCTTATTACTTAACCACCCCCACCCTCCCCTACCTCTCCTTCACCAAATGATCAATTTTAAATCTTCAGTCTTTTTTTGTTATTCGGCGTTATTGCCGAATTTCAGTTTTCTACCACACTGAGATGTAGTTGTTTACTATTAGTTTTTGAAATTTTTTTAGCCCCCAGCCCCTTTTCTCCAATTCACTCTTAGAAATTTCAAATTTTAGGATTTATTTTATCTCGAGCTATCTCTCCACCTGTCTGCCAAATTTTTATTTTGTACCACATCTACAAAGTTTTTTTGTTTTCATAATTGTAGGCGCCCCCCTCCCCTCCATTTGGAAGTTTACCAATTTTAGATTTTTCTGGTTTTATGGGGAAATCCCGTTAACTCTCTGCCAAGCAAAATTTCAAGTTTCCACGTCCAGGGGTTGGGGAAATACAATTGAATCAATGATTCCCCCACCTTTCTGCCTCTCTTGGCCCTCTAAAGTCTAGGGGATCAAATTTGAAAAAACTTCAAACTCATCTCACCCAATTCTAGAAGGAAACCTTCATTTTAAATTTCAAGGCTCTACGTCAACTAATTCATACTACTATTCAAGAGTAGTAGATTTTGAAAACTTTCAACCCTCCTTTTTCACCCATCACATTTCGCAAAACCCTGTCTTATCTCTTGCCTAGAGCCTAAAAATAACTTTCACACAAAATTTCAGGCTTTCAGGCCCAGGGGTTGCAGAATCACGGTGATAAGTAGTTTTGCCATTTATACATACAAATTTCAGGGAGATGGGAGCGGTTTAACCACCTAAGCAACCATCATAAACCCGTTCATGTTGTGCATAGTTTTTATTTTTAAATAAATAAAGGTCTAAAACAAACTTCATTGATGTAAAATAGTGAGAAATTGTATAAAATAATATTTTTAATTCTTTTTAGCACTGCGTCATACTATCCAATCGAGGGTTATACGCTTATTTACTAAATACTCTAATGTATTAGGGATGAGGAAAGTTGAATTTAGAGGAAGCGCACCCTTATTTGCGTGGAGTGAGAGTCGAACACCAATAAGTAAGAGCCTCAGAACACGAAATGGGGGTCGAACCCCAATCTCCCCATCATCAGCAGGCCTGTTTAATATGAGAGTGACAATAAATATGTAAAATGCCCGAATTATCAAACTTATTTATGCTATCTCTATTAAAGATATAAATTCAAAATTATTTACTCCCTAGAGAACACAATTAAAGAGTAACGAAAAGGGAATATGGCAATATTCACATGATAAATTGCTTTCTTGTGGAAACCTCCCCTCAATAACACTAGCAAGTACTCGAACCCAAGTTTCAAGCTCCCAGGAAAGAACCAAACAAGCCAGTCAAACACAATGCACGGATTAAATTCAGTCGATGTGTTATCATGAACAATCATACATTTTCAGTTGTGTGTTCCTGTGACTAATCAATTTATTTACATATACACATCATACATCATACATCATGGGCGCAGAATACGGGGATGACTGGAGGGAAGCACCACCCCCACATAAAAATAATTATACGTATTTCAAATCAAGCTACTAGTGCACCTAGGGTGATGAGAGGCATTAAATTTATGTTAATATTCTTATTGAATTCTAATTAATCTCATACCGTAGTCTTGTAAAAATACTTCTTTGGTCGTCTATAAAGTTTAACAATTTAAATGGATTAGTGCAATCTTCTTTAAAATTGCGATATTTTGTATTTGACTGATACATAAATATTAAATTTAAGGAAGTGTTAAATAAGTAATGAAACTAGATAATCTACGCCTTGAATGTATCCATAAATAATTCAGATGAACCTATTTTAGTGAGTTTTTTTTGTTAGAGATTCATTGAGGTACTTGATCTTTATTTCTGTGTCAAAATATTCCTTTGAAACCCCAAAAAAAAATATTCTTGAGAAAAAAGATATCTTAGAAAATAAAATTTAATCCCAATGTATTTGAAAGTAGCATCTGGGTTTTGTATACTTTGAGTTTACTGACTTTATTAAGCTTTGTCATGAAATAAACACATCAATATCTTCCTTCTAGAGGAACTTTATTTTGCTAGACTTCCACTTAGTCAACACGAGTGAAGTAAAGAAGGGTAATTCCCAAATATTTTCTCTATTCCTTGTAAAATATCGCATCCGACTGGACTTTCTTTTAAAGCGCGTTTCACAACCTTTTCGGATTATAAGCATAGTGAATACCGCTAAAGTGGCCGAATGGTCTAATGCAGAGGTGCCCAACAGACAGACTGCGAATGAATTTTCTCCTGGCCGTGTACGATGACTACAACGTTAACTTTATTTTAGGGGTTTGAATGTTGTATCGAGAATATTATACTCTTGTATCAGCTCTTAAAACTGTCCATCAGGATAAAACGAAGGATCAGGACCAAGTCTTCATAACCAGATGGTATAGTCTTAACTCCTTACTTCTTTTATCGTTTACCTGTAAATGCAATGGTAACATTTAATATACCACTAGACATCTCTTCCATCAATATATAAGTTTTAAACCCAGCAGCTTTGCTTGTCAGAAACCCCACTAAATTGTTTAGTTCGTGTAGATGGCATATAAATAATTAAATAAAAGTCTTTATCCTTCTTGTCAAAATTATATTTATTAAATGAATTAAAAACTATTTAAACACTTTAAAGAAATACCGAAGCTCTTCAGAGTAGTCTAGAATTGAATGGCTAGTAATTATGTGTGCCATTGACTGAACAAAAAGACTGTATAATACAATATATATACTGTATATATAGTATATATATATGTTGGAACACTAACTTTTATTTTAATAATTGTTTATTTATATTATATATTTTACATCTCTCGTTTTTATGTCAGAAATAAATTAGAGGGAGCGGCCGAGAGGAAATGTGTCCTCCGGTCCGTTGGGACGCCTGGTACAAAGCGTCATTCTGGTGTTAGCTTGGTCTGCTGATGGCGGGCAGATCGGGGTTTGAATCCCAGTCGGGTCTACTGATGGTGGTTTTTCCTAAATGGTTTCCCACTCTCCTTCACGCAAATGTGGGTATATTACCTCTAAAATGCTTTCTTACCTATCCCTACCCCACTATAGTAATATCATATATTATATATATATATATATATATATATATATAACCTGAACAGGTAATAAGACAAGATGATAAAAAAATAATCGTAACGAACCAATCACCCAGATGTGCTAGGGACGAGGAAGGTGGGATTTATAGAAAAGGTACCTGTATTTGTGTGAAATGAGAGTGGAAAACAATCGATGAAAACCACTTTCAGTACACCCGACCGAGATTTTAACCCCGATTTCCCTGTGATTGGCAGTCCAGTCTATTGCGAGAATGCTGCCTTAGAGATAGGCTTGCCAACTGTACAACATGCAATTCCTGGAGATCGATACCGAATAATATCTATATTGTTTTAAGTCAAAATAAGTTTCTCTTGTGCAACTTGGGCTAGAATATTTTCTACAATACTAATAGCCTTAGTTCTGCCACATGCAATTTTTGTTGTTGCGATACTAGAGTCATTAAATATAACACTAGCCAATTTATTAGAGGAATCTTGCCTCTGCGGCAGTAATAATTCATATTCTTTGGTGTTAGGTTTTTTTTAATGCCGTGACAACAGTAGGACTGTTTACTTAGTTGTGCCAAAGATTTATGTTTTGTTGAAGACGCATGAATATTTATTACTTTGATTCCTTCAAATTTGTTAGGGGGTGACTCCCTTTACCCCACTTTCACTTGTATATGGCCCTAGCACACAGGTGGGCAAACTCCTCTCCCCCCCCCGAGGGCCATATGCACATCTCTTAATTTATCTGGTGGGCCACACGTGACAACATTCTAAATTTACTTTAGTAATAAACTTGATTTTCACACAAAAATACATTTATTAGTCACATAACTATATCACTTTGGTACACAAAAAAGTAGCAAATAAAATCTAATATTTCATAGCAAATAAAATTAAATATGCCACGACTAAGGTTGCTTCTTAGCCTACCTAAATGTTGTTTAGTAACTACTCAAACTGTTATCGTTAATTGAATGTATGGAGCTGTTAAAAAGCACTTAAGTTTTAAATTTGTGTGTGGCCCACACAAATTGACGTCGTAAGCCGCATACAGCCCGCGGGCCGTTGCTTGCCCAAGACTGCCCTAACACAATCAGAGAATGTATGCAACCTTTTACTTCTACAAAGATAACCTATCTAGGGTTAACGAGATTTTCAAAGAGAGCGAGAGCTACGTAAAACAAAATGGGGTTTATATGAGGGTAAATTACGACCTACTTTTTGGTGGAGTTTGATCTTCTTTCTATTCAAATTTTTGATGAATTGGTGTCTGATCAGTGAATGAGTGATTAAGGCGAAGTATGTGATAGACGTGTGAGAAGTTGAGTTATTATGAACCTGTGGTTTTGTTTCTGATAGCTAATGTTATGTGTACCCGTCCAATCTATACGCAAAATTACATTGGGACAGGGGGGTTGATGACTAATTATCATAAAACTTGGAGGAAATGTGGGAAGAGTGGCCATTAATTTAATAAAAACTGCCCTCAGTACACCCGACTGAGACTCTAAGCCTGACCTCACTAACACGGATAGTCTAATCTAATGTAACAATGACGTCTTAGACCATACAACTACCGATGCAGGTCTGATAGCTTTTAAATAGATGACCATTTCACACGTTCACATCGGCTTAAAACACGATTGCTGTATGACCCTATTAGTAGGATTTGGACTACCTGTGTAGCTCAGTGGTGATATTAAGCGAGGCCATTACCTTTTGTTCAATCCCTAATTTTCTTAAATATTTTAATATAACTAAATGTTATTATTAGAATTTACCGAGTGTAATTTGCACAATAAATGATTTAAAATTTATATTTTCTTCAACTTTTTATTCTCTGTTTAAAAAATTCTTAAGTTTTACTTATTTTTATTAGTATTATAAGCATAATATTAAGCAAAACTTTATCCTTCCCTCCCTATAAAAAATAATTGGATATGGTTTAGCAGCCCTTGTGACATTTGAAATCCGGGACACCCTGAACTCTGGAAGACCTCTCTCTCACTCGCCAACATTTTCGGTAGGAGAAGGGTCGTGGAGGGGATGCAGGTATAAATAACCGGCACCCCCTCCAAACCTTTGGAGACGATTTGTCGGTTCCTTAGAGTGATAACTGTGCCTTGTTAAAAAAAAATCTGTGATTACTTTTGTTATAAGAAAAATACTTCATAATTAAAGGTAAGTCAATTATTAAGAATGTTTTATTATTAATGCATTTCTTTCATTAACAACTGTTTTATCATATTTGTGTAACACAATCACATGTATAAAATCTAATGAAACAAACTTCTAGTCCCTTCCATAAAATATCTTTGGATATATTTTATTCCCTAAAGCGTTTGCAAACATTAAAAAAATGGTAGTCTAGATCGGTGGTCTCATGGTCCATCTCTTAAGGCATTAGTTACTCTCACAATAAGATGGATTGCCAATGACAGGGAGATGAATTCGAATTCCGGCCAGGTGTACTCAGGGTGGTTTTTACTAAATGGTTTTGCTCTCTCCCTCCACGCAAATGCAGATACACTTCCTATAAATTATATCTTACTAATCTCTTCTTATCACATGTGTGTAAACATGTGGATTACCAGCGGGTGGTATTTTGAAGTAGATACACTGCACATACACACACACAAAATTAATTCTGTTTCTTAAAGGTGCAATGAACATTGAATTATATTTTGTACGGTTGTATCTTTGTTAAAATTTGACACGTTTGTATTACACCTATGCACAATATTTCGAGAAAAAAATCAAGACAAAACGTGGTTGAATATTTTATAGAGTGTAGAAAAATATGAAGTTTACACCAAAACCATAAGCTAAGACTATTTTACTAACAGACTTTTTTCACCTTCTAAAATTAAAATAAAATTAAAATACCAAAGTTACTTAACCTAAATATATCTTATAATAGTCATGAGAACAAAACCATTTTAAATTAATTGCCATATTATATGGAGGTATAGTTTTTTTCAAATATGGTTTTGTGATATTTCTGCCTATACAGTTTAAATTTCTTGCTAGGACACTATTTTCCCCAAATCCGCAACACATCTCAATTCATAATTAATATATAACTTGGCAAATATATTTTGCTAGGACAACATATTAACTTTTCATTTTAAGAGTTGAAAGTCAACCTAATTTATTTAAAGGCAATTTAGCTAAGAATGTACAAATAGGCCTATACAGATAATTATTCATTTTTTTAAATTGTATTTTACAATCAATTTCCTATGATTAGTAAATATTCAGTACTTGCCTTTTATAATCTAGATAACAAGCATCAAGGTTTGAGGTGTGACTGATGTACAAGCAAGAATACTCCTAACTCATTCATGCTCATTTCTTTTTATGTGTGTGTAGTAAATATAACATTATTATTTTCACTCTGTTCTGCTACCCGTTCGTGTTACTAGCAGGTATATTAATTACGCAAACGGGGTAGGAATTAGAAAGGTAGATTTCAGTAAATTGGGGGGGGGGGGGACACATTATCAAAACACGTGGTTGGAATTCGAACCTTCTCCTCCACTGCCCTGACAAATCAGACTAATTTGCTAAAAAGCTGCTCCTACTGGAAGGGAAACATTCTCACACGGGTCTTTATTATGAGAATGGCAGCTTTAAAGTCACTAAAATAATCCTAAAATGTATCCCGACATTTATTAACATCAATATGATAGATACCACGTTATTGATTTTAAGAAGGGGTTATTTAAAACTATAGTTCATGCTAAAATGGTATCATCATATTCCTATATTTTAAGTTTAATATTTAAAAAAAAATTTCAAACCAGCCCATTTTCAACGATGCACGCAAAATATCATAGTTCTGAAATTTAAGAAAACTTTTAGAAACATTGATCTAGCCTTCTTCAAACGAGTAGTCAATTCTAATGGGGTCACAACAGAAATTATTAAGATAATAATATTGTTTAGTATCAACCTTAGTACCCAACTGAAAGAATAAAAACCGAGGGTAGAAAAATGAGGGTGAAAGGGCTTGCTTCAATGTTGAGGGTTTATCACTTTGTTCTCAGACTAAGCAGTCACATTTGAAATAAATAGTAAGAAACACTTTCTAATAAATAGCTTGTTATACATAGTTTCAACTATTTTGAACAAAATAATTAGAGCCATTTTTATATAATTTTAATTGAAAAAAAATATGGTCTCTATTGAATTAATTTTAAATGTTCCTCTGAAAAATAAATGTGCTATTTATCATATAAATCCCTGCCCAGATAGTAGTTCTGAACAAAATCGTTAGAGCCTTCTTCAGTAAACTAACTTTCAAATATATAGTTATATGAAAAATAATGATAATGCTTTTTAATTAAATTAAAGGTTAATTGGAAACTGCGCATAAATTCAATTTTACCTGAAAAACAAGTATTTGGTGTTTCATGATGAAAAACATTCCCCATTTATCAATTTTCAAAAATAATCTCATCAGTAAAATAATTTTTGAATACATTTGGAAGTGTTGTTATGCGCTCGAGTTTCTAAATGTTGACCCAAAGTAAAGTTTCGATTACCACGTCTTTGACTCGCAACAACAAATGTGTTTTTTTAAGATTCTAACAGTGACGTTCTGTGTGGTTTTAATATATAACTACTTATCTAGCCTACGTAATTATTTTTAACATAACATTGTTCTCTTTTAATGGTTGTAATTGGAACACTAAACATAATGACCAAATTACATAAATAAGCTATATGTATGAACAAATTTTTGTTAAAAATATTGTTTCATTCAATCATGTTCGACAACTTTGGGAATTTGGGACTTGAGTGGTTGATAATATTTACTCCGAAAAAGGGCAGATTTTAAGAAGGGAGATTACACTTTTACTACTAAAATTAGTTCACTTTAATGAATCTTAAAAAGGAAGAAATATTAATTACAAATTCAAATTTTATTGAAAATCTCCTCCACTGCCCTGACAAATCAGACTAGGGCAGAACCAACCATCTCTAAAATAAAGTAACAATATATTAGTTTTCAAAATCTCTTCAAATAATACAAAGCGAAAAAATAGTATAGGCCTAATCAATATTAAATGTTGCTGTAAGACAATTTTATTTTTTAGTTTTACATATGAGTAATAAAAGTAACTTACTGCCTTATATCTATTAGGCCCTACAAATAATAAATTATTGCTGTCCATAATGTTTATAAATATAACTGTTCAAATGTATTCAAAATGAAACTCTAACCGTTAAAAAATAATATAAACGATGATTTAGTTTTAAAATTGCTGCACAATTCTCAGCTAATTGGTTTAAACCGAGCTATTTAGTTTAGCCAAGGAAAGCGTTTCCAAATTGAGGTTTCACAAATCCCCTTTAACCAAACGCTTTGGTCTTAAACATGGAAGCCAATAAATTCAATCTCAAAATCACGCATATTATGCAATACATTTGTTTTTCAACATGAATGGTCATTTTTTGTGTGTTTTTATATAATATGTCATTTTGTTAAATTTTATTTTAATTGTTTTGGTTAAGTGTAAGAAAAGGCGGTAGCCTTAACTTCGCCATAAAAGTCGTATTATATTTATATTATTATTATTATATTATTTATTGATAACCTCGCCAGGGGAATTGATCCCGTGACTGTTGGCAATGTTATTTCATTGAGCTATCCTGGTATTTTCTAGTAGGACCCTACTCAGTCACTCTGAAAATGTTTAAAGTAGGCCTATCGGTTACGCAGAGCTATCCCCAATCTCATGCCGGGATCACGATCAACTTAACGTTAACTTAACGTAACGTTCACTTAAAGTTAACTTAACGTATGTGTGATCACGATTCACATTTTTCAATCGATATAATAAATATATATTACGAAACTTTTTTGATACATTTAGCTTTCCTATTTTAGTTTAATTATTTTGTTTCAATGTCTGATCACTAGAACTTACGCTAAAGAGTAAACATTGGTCATAATACCAACAAATCAGTTACTAAATAGCACTGTTGACGTCACTGGCATAGTGATTGGTTGGCTAGATCACGTGATACCCTTCAAGTAACGTTCACTTAAAGTAAAAGACCTCCCAGGACATCTCTTATGTTAAGTTAACTGCAAGTCAACGTTAAGTTAACTGCATCGTGATCGCCTCCATTTAAACACACGAGGAGGTCCTTTACGTTAAGTTACATTAAGTTGATCGTGATCCCGGCATCAGCCCCAGCGACTCTGGACTTTGTGTGAATTTTTTTAACACCACGTGTCACTCACTACCCGTAATTTATTGTGATAGGGAGGAAGGTTGTATTTTGGAAGAGGTGTACCCACATTTGCGTGGAGGGAGAGTGGAAAATAATTTTTGAAAAAACCACCCTTAGTGCACCCGACCGAGATTTGAACCTCAATCTTCCCGTCAACGGCAGTACTGTCTATAATGAGTGACGCCTTAGTCCACGTGACCACCAAAGCACGTTGTGAGATAGCTAGGTGATGTAGAATGAGCTGTTTCGATTCCCGTGTCCAGGTTGTAATTTTTATATTAAAATTAATTTTTGTCATGCTTGCATTTGAACAAAGTTGTAAAAAGAATCTTATCGTCATCACACAGGTACAAAAGCGCAGGCAATATAAAATTATAGCTATGGCAACGTATTCTACTGCGAGAAACAGCATTACCAGCATATACAAAAGGCTACAATGATTTTTGTTTCAAGGGTAAATGGAACAGGGGGAACAGAATTATTTCAAAATATATTCATAATTTTGTCTTTTTGAATTACCCCATTCATCCTCTTTAGTAGCCCAATTTTATTAGCACTTAAAGGAGGTTTTACACAAAGCAATTTTTATTATGTTATCCAAAATAAAAGAATTAGAATTATTTGCATTACCTGGGTCATCTCCGAAAACGTGCTTAATCTGATCATAGCAATTGTGTATAGCTTGTACATTGAAAATGTATAGCTTTGTTTACATAGAACATAATATATAGGAATCCGTTTTAAGATGTATGGTCGTGCATCAATAAGGAAGGAGAGAAAATGTGTTCTCGAAGAACCCAATTCTAATAATGAGCAACCCATATGTTGTAGAGAGTAATTACAACCCAACACAACCCTCAACGAGGTAAATTATTCCAGCCCAAACTCCATTATCCAGATTAGGACTTTAGGATAGGAAATATACCATTTGCAAATTTGGCCAAGAAACACATGCCAGTCAAACAAGTGTGATGTTAAATTCGTACGCCATATTAGCACTCAAAATTGTAAAAAAAAAAAAAAAAAACACACAAATAAAATGCATGAGTGGACTTTTTGTAATGATATTAAAAAGACATGCTGTGACAGTGTTTTCTTTATGTAATATAAGTCATCTCTCATCACTCGTTAGTTTACATACATTTTATGGCCCATTTTGCTAAGTCAAATAAATACATTTGCAATAAAAATTATTTACACCTAAACATGCACTCGTTGAATATAGTACATTTTAAATTAATTTACCCCTAAAATGTTGTACTTAGCTAAATGCAAATCATAATATATTCTCCTTAAAACATAAGCTTGAGCCACAAAATTGTGTTAATCTATTAATAATATTTATTAGTAAATTAATAATACCACTTGTATAATAATTAAACGCATGTTCTTATTTTTTTGTTTCATTAAAGCATTTTACTTGTTTTACGCCAAGAAATTTCCCACTAATAAATAGACTTCAAATAAATGGCATTATATAACCAATTTTAGAAACATTACAAATACTACAATACATGTTCAAATGAGGATTTGGGATTAGCACATTTCCTGTTTTGATGCACAGTGAATTAAAGGTGCTTTTCAATATTCTCTGAGCTTAATGTTTGTCTTATATCAGATAAAATGTCTTATATGAGGCGAAGCTTCTTTTACATTACAAGAAGTCACGGGCGCTTATTTAAATAAATAATTTTTTTCCACAGAAATCCCTTAAGGTGGATCAATAACTTTACCACTTATCACTTTGAGCATACACACAAATTTAAAGTACCTCGGGTATATGTTCAACATAGCCTGGAATTTAGCTTTAACTTTTATTCCTATGTCCCCTGGCACTGCAAAAATGTTCTGTGTTAAATTTTCCATTAAATTAATTGATTTTTGGATAGAAATTCCTGATGATGGCACTTGGAAACCAGCCGAAGTTGATTTTGATGTAAGCACAAGAAGAAGATAGTTTCGAGTCTTGAAAAGCATCCTGAGATTCACGTACGGAAATGTCTGATTGGAACGTATTTACTACTGAATGGAATTCTTCTAAATGGTCACAATAAAAATTCACTGCTTCTGCCCACGTACCCCACCTTGTAAAGGTATTTTTGGTAGATTATCTCTGTAAACCCGAATTATTTACTGTCCCTTCATGAATACTATGTTAGTTGTCGATATCAGCTTATTTACAGTTGGAAAGTTTCCTCTTACTTCTTTGACAATACGCTGTAATGCATGTGCCAAACACGTGAAATGTATCAGGTTTGGGTAGAAGACTTTGAGAGCCGTTGCAGCTTTTATCATGTAGGTGGCGGCGTCTGAGTACATGACAAACACCTTCTCCTCACACACGCCCTTAGGCCATAGCATTATTATTATTATTATTAGCACCGCGTCTTACTACCCGTTCGGGTTATACGCACTTACGCTAATGTGTAATGGTTAGGGTGATTGTGAGATGAAAATGAAGGACCTACAGTTTAACGTGGAATCCGAACCACGGTGGAGGCCTGCATTCCTCACATTCACAAGTTGTGATTAATACACGTCTTGTCAGAGGTGAAGGAAGGGTTTGGTAATCAGATAAATCTGTGCCGGGACCGAGGATTGAACCCCGGTCGCCAGCTCAGAAGTCCGACACCTTACCCCTAGACCACCAGGTCACCTATTAGGTCATAGCACTCTCAGTCCATCATTGATGAACCTTGCGATCATACTATGATTCGTTTGCTCTAGCACCTTCGAGAAGATCAGAAATAGTTTTGATGGGGATTCAGAATCCAATTTCGCTACTATGAGACTGGCTATGTAGCGTCCTATAGTATCTGTTGTTTCATAAATAGCAACATAAACATAGGAGTCACCAATTTCGTTTCATATGTTTTCCATCCCTTCTTCGTAACATACATGAAGATTGTTTTTTCTGAGTGTGGACTCATCTGGAACATTTCTCTCCAAGAATGTGCGAAACTGTGGGACTTGAAGTGTATACAATGAAATATTAGCTGCTACCATTGCACTGCAAAGCTCTTAAAGAATTCATTTTTCAAAGGGGAAGATTTCATGGAACAGCCTATCTTCTTGTCACATACTTGGCACACAACATTCTTCCCACCAGTCGTAAAAGCTTAATGCATTTTTATCCATGAATGTATCTTCACTGATAGTAAGGATGACACTGGTGTCATTTTTACCCAACACCTATCGTCTCTCCCTTGCACTTTATGAACTGATACTTGGTGGAACTAACTACAGGCATAGAGAAATGTATACTATAGAGAAGACATCAAAGGATAAAATATTCAGTAGAGTTTTTTTGGGTGGTTTTTCCACCGAGTCTCGATAATTTTAGTTCTGTCGAGTGACCGCTTCGAACGCTAGTGTTTCAACTTTTGGTTTCTCAGAAGCGTCATGTTACTATGGCAACCAGTCCCTTACAGTGTTGTCTATGTTTACCCTCATTTTCATCATTCAGTGAGTTAAAATATGTCTGGCTCGTGGTGGTTTTGAGAGGTTAGAGGGAAAGGGAGAGGGGGGGTGGCATTCACAAAAGACTTACAACAGACACTTGGATAATAAACGCAGGAAAGAGCACAACCACTTGCTATAGGAGGGGTTGGGGGGGTACGAGTCCCAGATTATTGTATTTACAGTTTTAAGCAAACCCTCCCAAACCAGCAGAGTTAGTTGCATGTCTGTGGGCCTGGCTTTGATCAAAGAGGTCAGGCCTAGAATGTTGGAGTACCGGCGGGTACAATGGTATTTCATATTTAAACATATTTTCGACACATTTAAATATATTTACTTTATCGAATGGTGGTCCAAATAAAAACATGCTAATTTTGATAAGTGTAATTTTAACGTTGATATTAGATATATAGCGCCATATGTGACTAAAATAGTTATTCTTTTTACTTTGGACATCTTTGCTTTTCCATCATGGCCTTCCATCTTCTCCAAGCAAGAGCGAATACATTTCCGAAAAGCCTTACGTTTCTCGTCACTACACCATTAAATTAATCTGTAAATAGCTCGTAGGTTAAGCGAAAAACACTATTTTTTTGTTAATATTTACGGATACAAAGCTATAAAACAAAGAAAGAAATTCACATATGCACAGAACATATCAATAGTAATAAAGATAAGATAAATTAAAATATTAAATCAACAAAATTTGCTAAAATTATTGATCAGTCTTGGTTGTGAGATTATTTTTAAATATAAAAAACGCTATCAAACTAGTCAGGTAAGGTGGTCTTGTGTAGAAGTACTTAGCACTATACAGTATTTATTTTATGTTTACTAAACAGTAAGGAAATAACAAAAAACTGTCTGCCTATATTTATCACAAATTGGAAAAGTAAACATTAATAATTTGTTTCCAGTGTTGGAACGTGTGTTTTCATAGCCTTGTCTCTTCCTTTACTAGTTTTTTTCCTCCAAATTAGAATCCATCCTATACCAGACACATTACCTACAGAATGGATGGTAGTATTTTTTCTCTCTAGCAATTATTGGTATTGGTGCTGTTTGGTGTGGCAGCTTAGTGATCCTGGTCGGAGGAGGGGAGGGAATACAGGAGGGCATTAATGGGTGACATTGTGAGCACTTCTTATTCGCCGTTGCAACTCTCCTTTTGGGACAGGTTTACTATCTTTTAACAATGGTGATGGGTCATTTACAACGTTGCCAGTTCCTCTAAGAAAACTTACTCTACTTGGGAACCTAAATCTAATAATGAATGCTGAAAATTGAAAAATGACACCTGGACACGGGAATCGAACCCGGGACCTTTGGCTTAGTACGCCAATGCTCTAACCACTGAGCTATCCAGGATTCGTCCCGTGCCCATGGTCATTCTTCACTCATATTTTAAGGCAGAGTCTATGATGGACAAATCAGAAATCGTCAGCTACAATTATGTGATTTTTAATATCACAAGCCATCGGATAACGCAGCCATCGGCGACTCGGTAGTGGCTATTGCCAAGTTGTACAATTATTATTATAATTGTCAGGGAATGCGTATATTTATTAAGTGTAAATAGCCGAAGCTATATTAATGGTAGTTGGTTCAGTTAGATATCATTCTGAAAATTAAAAATGACACCTGGACACGGGAATCGAACCCGGGACCTTTGGCTTAGTACGCCAATGCTCTAACCACTGAGCTATCCAGGATTCGTCCCGTGCCCATGGTCATTCTTCACTCATATTTTGCTTTGTCCATCATAGACTCTGCCTTAAAATATGAGTGAAGAATGACCATGGGCACGGGACGAATCCTGGATAGCTCAGTGGTTAGAGCATTGGCGTACTAAGCCAAAGGTCCCGGGTTCGATTCCCGTGTCCAGGTGTCATTTTTCAATTTTCAGAATGATATCTAACTGAACCAACTACCATTAATATAGCTTCGGCTATTTACACTTAATAATAATGAATGGTTTCGTGGCGCGAAAACACGAGCTCAAAATTTAAAATAAGTTTTTCAGCGCTCCTCTGCGGTGAATCGACAGAACTACAGTTTCCATTGTTCTAAACTGGACTGAGTTTTTCCCTATCCTTCGTTTCCTAAAGTGGTATTCCTTTCTCTATGCTACAGTTATGACGCTGTGGTTGAATTAAACAATGGGACTGAGGAAGTGGCTTGGAATGCAATATTGTGTGTGGAGGTTTGTCACATGGAGGAGTCTTGGAAAATTTGCTTAGTTGACAGTTGATGTGAATATTTTTTTATTCCACTGTCCAATCCTCTTTGAAAATATATTTAGCACCGCGTCTTACTACCCGTTCGGGTTATACGCTTAAGTACTAATTACGCTAATGGATTAGGAATTGGGAAGGTTGAATTTAGAGGAAGTGAACCCGTATTTGCGTTGAAGGAGAGTGGGAAACAATTTTCAGTGGACCCAATCGGGATTTTAACCCCGATCTCCCCGTCCTTTGCAGACCATTCTAACCCTAGAATAACGCCTTAGACCATTCGGGCACTGAAGCCGGTCACTAATAATTACTATTTATAGATTAAAAATATTAACACTAATAATGTGAAATAGGCACTGAGACCCTTCTAACCGCTGGTATATTGAAGCCATCGTTAAATTGTTTTGAAATCAATGTGTGCCAAATATTCGTAGGAAATAAAAGGGTATTGATTCAGAAGTAAGTGTACACATTGTTACACCGTCTCCGTGCCTTCTACTTAACGACCACAATTAAATAAAAGGGAGAAGGTATAATCTACATAAAGGAAAATATAAGCAGAATTAAAAATATAACAATAATATGGTTTATTCAGTACAAACGTAGATAAAGCAAAGTACAGTGGTCTCATTATATCATTCTGAATAATGCTGAAAATAATAACGTGAAGCGCAGAATGTAAACATTCCATGTTTACATTTATTACAGGTCGTCTTTAAGAGACACAAAATTACGTAGATTATAACATCAAAAGTGAAGTTAAACTACCAAAAGTGAAGTGAAGTAAGATATCCACAAAATGAAACAACATTAAATATTCTTGCCTGATGGGCTCCTCAAACAATTACAAGTTACAATACGAAAATTTACAATTACATAAAACATAACGCGAGAGTTTGACTTCCAGACGTAAGTCAAAACCTCCCGGGACTAACTATATCTTAGAAAAAACTGAAGATTGAAATTTAGAACAAAATTAAATTATATAAAAAAAAATAACAAGCCTAATTTTATTTCTACAGTCGCGTGAAATAGCAAAATACAAAAGTCCACACATTTTAACAATTTACATTTAAAGTCACTCAATACAAAATTACCAATGGTGGATTTCAAACCAAACTAATAAACTAACAAACTAACCAACCGCGCCTAAGTGGCGGCATACAAGTTACATTTAAGCGACTGAGATAATAAAGAAAAAAGTTAAATAATAAGCAAAACACAATATAAAGATTTTAACACGAAAATATTATAAGTTGAAAATGAATAGAGTTCTTTATAAGTAACAGACATAGTTACGTTCCAATTTATGATGTATGAATGTTTATCCGATCATTGTCCAGGTCGACGACAATGATCCGTCCTCGTTCGTAGATTTTAG
This sequence comes from Timema podura, assembly GCA_033556935.1. NCBI lineage: Eukaryota > Metazoa > Arthropoda > Insecta > Phasmatodea > Timematidae > Timema > Timema podura. The sequence goes on along the minus strand of JAVRXN010000011.1, from coordinate 42,988,966 downwards.
ATAGTCCAAATTTTTAGACAATGTCAGCCTGTTTTATAGTGATTTTCGTTGCACGGAAAGAGGGGAGGTAATTTCTAGCACGCAGTTGCTAGCTGTCATCGGTCACGTAGGCACTTTGTAGAGTTGTTCCATCGGAAAATTAGAACAAGTCGGCGATCATTGGATGTTTGTGTTGTTTGGGGAAGTTCATCTGACATCCGTCAGAGGGCGGGTGGATTGTTGTCTTCTAGCGTGCTCCATGTTGTCATTCCTTAGTTTCAATCTGACTAGACGGAGAATGACCACGCGTTGATTGTAGACCTTCGTTAGCTCGGCCCCATTCTTCACATTGGCTGCACGGTGTAGTTCAGCTTTGGTGGCGGCTAGTGATAGAAGATTTCAAAGGTAAGTTCCTGAACAAATATGAGTGTAATATTACAGAAGATTGTACTGTATGAAATATACTGTGTCGTATTATCTTTCCGTATTAGCCTACAGGGACTACAACAGAGAAATGTACCATTGTAGGGATTCTATTTAGGTCGGAATTATTGAGCGGGTGGTATGAATTCTTGATAGTTACGTATCAACATTATAACGGGATGGATCCAATTGTAACTAACTGCAAGTTAACGTTACAACATTTGGAGAAAAATAAATCAATTGTATCTTTTTTTACAAGATATGACAAAATAGTCATAAAGTCTGTTCAGCGTAGGAATTTTGTCTTAAAGGCCTTTTTAACTACCAGAAAGCTATTATATAGTAGGATTTTGGTAGGAAAAAAGACCTTTCAGAGAGTAATTCCTACCGTGAATGGAGTATACCTACAACGTATTTTTAAGGAATATTTATTGGTTGAGATATTTACTTTTTTAATCTGAGTTTAACCGAATCCAACCCGCTTCAGTGGCTGAATGGTCAAACGCGTCACTCTAGTGTTAGATTGGCCTGCTGAGAACGGGGAGGTTGGAGTTTGATCCCGGTCGGGTGTACTGAGGGTGGTTTTCCACTCTCCGCGCAAATTCGGATGCACTTCCTCTAAATTCAACCTTTATTACCCTTAACACATTAGCGTAATTAGTACATAAGCGTACAACCCGACCGGATAGTAAGACTCGGTGCTAAAAAAACTGAATCTGTGTATTTTACAAACCAGTTTTTAAAATTTTAAATTGTATTAATTGGTCCGACGTTTATCTTAACTAGCAGGTACTTACCATTAATGTAACAGCATTGTAAAAATCACAACTTTCTAGAATGATTTTCATTGATCTTAAAGTAGACTTGCTAAATAAATGAAACAAATATAGTTATATATGAAAATTCAGACAGATCTGCAGAAACAGTCATCGCCTTTGTAACACAAAACGGCGGGAACTTTAAATAGAAAACATATAATTATAAATAGTTATTTTATTAAAATGTATATATTTGATCAGGTGAAATAAAAGTGTAATACCTTTTCTTAAACGTAACCAGGTTATAGTATAATTAATAAGCTACACATTATAAATTTTAAAGAAGTAACTTACAAGGTAAAAATATTAATCAAACCTCTTAAAAACAAAACAATTAGAAATATCTAATTAAATCTAATAGACTCATTCATTATCTGATCAAATTTACTAAGTTTAATCTCATTCATACATCATATTATGTATTAATTTAATAAATATTTCATATAACAGAATTCATTTCTAATAATCACATAATTTTTCAAACAATTCATTTCAGAAAAACCAGACACATAGATGTATATATTTAAACTTCATAGATACTAAAGGCAAAAGCTAATTTTTTTTTTATAAGTTTAGATAAATACATTTAAAGGCAGTTTGCTTAGTCAAAATTAAGGATAATAGGTATCTCATTCGCGTCCGTGAAGGACAGAGAGTTGGGCTGTACAGTAAAGTAGGTAACAATAGTTATAGTTGGAGTAGACCGGGCACCACTGGCACAGTCAGGATTTAAATTATTGGGGGAAAGCGGGGGAGGAGCGGGGTTGGTTTCAATGACCAATTAAGCAGGGTCCATTGGCTCTTCCCGCGGGAATAATTGAAAATTAAAGTACTGCAAAATGCAAATGCATAAAAAACACACAATAATATCAAAATTAATTTAAAATTTCTAAAAATCGTCAATTTTCTGTAATTATAAAGACAATTAAGTTTTTATGATAAAGCTGCTTATAATTTTTTTTATAGGTGCATACTGTTAGAATGTACAAATATTCAAGTTTATATATATTGTATTTTGGAAATTTGATTTATAAAATTATTTTATTAACTAAAATCTTAAAATCTAAATAGGCAAATTGCACTCACTCTTAAATCACTAAATCATTTTTGAAATAATGCCGTGCCGGGCACATATAGAACCATACAAAACTTGAATACATTCAGAAAAACCGGAAAAAATGAAAAGGCTTACTTATTCTTGGATAAAAAGTTCGTAATCATAAACAGGTTGACCCGAGTCTGAAAGAGAGAAACATCTGAATGTTGGGTTGATTTGGTGGGGGAACGAGGCTAATGTAAAGTGCCTGGTAGGATATCGCTGAACAAATTAATACAAACTTTATGAGAAAATAACGATAATTCCAGGTGTTATTATTTGGAAAACAATACCCACCTTTATTTGCGCTAAAATCCAACTATTATATATAAAAAAAATCCTACTCACAACGTAAAAATGAAAACTTGGACATCAATTTAATAAATTAATACGATTTTTTCTAATGTCTTCCTATAGAGTAATAGAAATTTATTTGAACTACAATATAAAATGCGTATAACCCGAACGGGTAGTAAGACGCGGTGCTAATAATAATAATAATAATAATACAATATAAAACATACCACATACACCTGCGATATTTCATAGTCTCGGAAAAATGTAATGGATTATGTGTCATTTTTGCTTTTTTCTCAGCGCTTCCAACCCACCTTAACACCATTTCATAAACTTACAATTTTGAACACCCTTACTTACTCTATGACATTAGGAGCTCGAACGTTCACTGCCGCATTTACAAAAGTACGCCACCTATCCCTCTCCTGAGCTAGCTCTATCCAGTCCACCTCATTTAACCTTCTCTCAGGTCCATCCTAATCTTAACCCCCATCTGCATCTGGGTCTTCCCAATGATCTCTTACCATTAGGTTTGACAGTCAAAACCTTGAACGCGGTTATAGTTTGTTCCATTCGCGCTGCATGTCCCGCCCACCATAATCTGCGAGATTTAGTTACCCTAACTACCCTCCGAAATTAAATTCTCCCTACGCCCATGGTAAACATGGTATACCCTATGTAAAAGGACGTGCAATGGGCGTATATCCAACTCCAACTTGAACTAATGAGACTCGACTATTTTCAAACGCTAGCGCTTTGAAATGAATTATGAAAATACGGGATAAAAGATTAAATAGCGAATCTCCTGAATGAAGCAAAGGCAGTGTAAAGGCATCGTCACTTGTTATCTACTAGATAAAATCAGAGGATAGTATTCCTACTTTAGAACATATTTCCAGTTCTATGAATTCATGACTATTGCTTCATTTGATCACGTTTCCGAATATGACCCTACTCCAATAATGGTCTTCCTTTCACAATGTTTGTTTTGGCTTGCCAGGTTGACAAGATTTTGACCTTCGGTGAAATTCTTGACCTGCTGGAGTGCTGCTGTTAGTCAAATACTTGCCACAGAAGTCTGAGTGGACGGAAACAACTACATTAATTTGAAAATAGTATTATTTAAATAAGTAAAATAAGTATTAGGAATGGCCACTAGCCAATACAATATTATAAATTTAGATGGTGGGTGCATGGCTAGCCAAGAGTTTATGGATGTTCTGATGAACGGGCAGTCATTGTATGATGATCACATTGTTGAATTCTCAAAAATCTTTAATAAATATACGCCATATCATATAGAGGAACCGAGTACCTGCCATCTTTTAAAATCTATTCCGGAGAAAGGCAGGCATATTCAAATTCTTTATTCAACTGTTGGTCATGATTTGGCAAATGGACACTTCATTACAGCATGTTATGACAACGGAACTGTTCATATATATGATAGCTTGAATAAAACCAATCTCTCAGATTTAACCAAGTCTGTAATAGAACAGTTTTACCCCCATCACAGACGTACGGTATTTCATAATGTGCAAAATCAGCGAGGAGTTGATTGCGGTATTTTCGCTATAGCATTTTCTATTTCTCTAGCATTAAATCGTAGCCCGGACCACGAGCAATACGTATACGCGTCACTAAGATCTCATTTAAAAAATATGTACATTACAAAAACACTTACACGTTTCCCCACAGTTAATTGTACTGCTCCACCCCCATTTACACTTCAAGACAAGATTTCTAAGACTCATCTCCGCGTTATGCAAGTAAACCAAGATGTAGTTTCCCCTTTACAAGAAGAAGTAAGCCATAGCACTCAAAGTAAACAGTCCAATCAAAGGAGTACGTACAACACCACACAAAATGAAAGTCATATATTAGTTGAATCAATATCAAAAACGCAGATTCAAAACACAAACGAGAAAAAAATAGGCGATTTTCTTGAGAAACACAAGCTTGATCCAAGGTGTAAGAAAAGTCGACGTAGAGTTGACAAAACTGCAATAGCGGAAGCGTTTTGTCTTTGCTTTCCTGACTATAAAAATATCACTGCAGTTTCAGAATGTCATACCAAAACTGTGTGTAAGCACCTAGCTATTACACCTAATCGTACTAATTACAAGTGGGTTAGCACCATACTTAAAAGGTCTTTAGAAAATAACAGACGAAACCCACCAAAATTTCTTCAAACACTTCTTTCAACCAAAAAAATTGTTTAGCTTCATCATCAAATGAAACTTGTCGCGACATAGTAAATAAAACATTCGAAATTTCACGAGAAACTATAAAACAACCAACAATTAATTTACTTGAACCGGAAATACCTACAATTGTATCAAAAACATGTAAGAAAACAATCTCCCTTACTTCGATACATATAAACAATCAAATAGAAAAGGTCTATAAATCTGGCACTTGTGATAGTGGAATCACCTTCAAAGAGTGCAATGTTGAAAGACCCAACCTTATAGAAGGCATTCACACAAATGCGTGTATGAGCAGTGGACAAATTAGACAGCCAAAACTTATTATAAGCACCGATGCAAGCACTACTTCAGAGAATAGAACAGATTCTGCTATTTTAGACAAAGGCTGTAAATACGGTCTTTCGGAAATCCACGATGCTTCAGGGGGGAAAATATATTTACCTTACAACTTGCTAGAGTTTGATATGACCTTTCCTACTTCGAGTGTCAGCAATTCCGAGGGGGTTTGCCATAATTTGCTGCGTAGTAGAATTAAAAGAAAACTACAAGACGACATGGGTAAAGGCTATGATTTGCATTGTACATCTTTAAGGCGTAGACAAAAAAAGAATGTAATGTACGTATCTTGTTTGCATTTTGAAAATAATAACGAAAGTAAAAAATTAAAAGTTGATATTCAGATGGACATTAACAATGTTACCTGTAAGGTTTTTTCTGGAAAACCACAAGCTGGATTTTCACTTCATTCATTTGGGCTGAAAAGTTCAAAATCAAATTATTCCAATAAGGAAGGTGTATTTAGCGTACCAGCTGAACAAATTAAAGATAACGGAAAAGTTTCACGTGAAATGATTCGTGTTACCATCGAAAAAGAAATGCGGCTAACATTAAAACAATATTGTGTGTTAGCATTCACACATTGTAACGAGTATAAAAATGGAAATTATATTGCTTATGCTAAATGTAAGCACTCAAATAGTAGTTTAAACAATAAAACGCGATGCAAAGAGTTTCGTTTCGACATTTTTGATCGTGGCTCTGAGTATATTATACATGTTAGTAGTAAGGGGCCTATGTCACCAAACCATAACCCAGAGGAAAAGATTTTTACACAATTGCGGGGTAAGAAACGTGAGGTAGCGAAGGAACAACTTAGGTTGCGAACAGCAAAATCGTATTATATGGCTTCCGTCGCAGAAGCTGATGAAGGTGCACTCATGAATGGACACCTTCAAGATATAAAAACACTTTCCGTTTTACGACAAGCTCGGTCAGAAGAAATGGCACGGCATGATTTAGATCCCGATGAATTTGTAGATTTGCGTTTAAGATATCTTGAACAACCAAAGGAGGACAGGTACATTCAACATATCCTATGCCCATTTGGTTTTTATATGTTCTCAACAAAGCAGCTACAGATAATGTCTCAGTACTTTGGTAATAAAAAGTTAACACTGCATTTTGACGCAACCGGATCTGTGGTGAAGAAGCCTGATGACGAAGAATGTAAAAGGGTATATTACTACGCAGGCGTTATTCATATTTCAGATTATTTCCTCCCAATTTTAGAAAGCGTTTTGACCTGCCACGATAAATATAGCATTTCCTCTTTCCTTTTATCATTTAGAAAATTTGTCAAAGACCAAAACAAAAAGTGGCCTTTGTTCAATCGCGTTGTTGTGGATTGGAGCTGGGCTTTGGTAAACGCCATAATAGAAAGCTGGAACGTTATGACATTGATAACGTATCTCAAGGTTTGTTTCGATTTTGTTAGCAACACCAATATGTCATTTATGAACGAAAAATTAGTTACAGTTCACACTTGTTGTAGTCATTTTATGAAAATGATTTCGGTTTCCTTAAAACGTTTGGGCATTGTAAAAAAAGGCACAAGAAAATTCATATTGGAAGGCATGGGAGTACTTCTACTGTCAAAATCCCTCTCGCACTTTACAGAAAAATGTCAACACTTTTTAACTATCCTCACTACAGAATTAATGTCACAAAAAGTACGTACTAGCTTAAGTTCACTTGCATGCAAAGAACAGTTTTCAGAATATGATGTAACCTCATCCAGCATCAATGACAAATATACGTTTGGAAGTTCTTCTGGTAGTGTTTACAAAGAAAGTCCTTTTTATTGGCATGTCATAGGAATTTATAATGAAATAAAAAAATCATGTACCGATAGTGATCCAACTGATAAACCCAATGAATACTTCTGTCCTTCATTTGTTGAGTACTTTTTAAACAGAATAGCGCCATTCATTCCTCTTTGGACTGGCGTTGTGTTAAACTCACAGTTAAGTGATAGTAATGTTGATCGGGTCAGTAATGCTTCTGTAGAAACCTGGTTTGGGCAAGTAAAGAACGAAATATTAAATCATATACCAAATTGGAAGGCTGCCAGGTTCGCTAGGTTGATGGACAAAAGAATCAAAGGCGTGTGCAAAGCTCTTGAATTCAAAATTCCCAAGCATGCTTCCAAAGCAAGAAAAAATATAGCTAAGAGTAAATATCTAATAGAAGAAGAAAACGCGGATGATCCATTTGTAGAGGAATCCTGGAAAAAAAGAAATTACACTCAAAACACATATTTTAAAGGCGACTTTTTAAAAGGAGCAGTAGCACGTGAACACATAAAGGAGTCAGTAACAATCTCAAAAGGAATTGAAAGGGATACAAACGCCCTAGACAATGTTTATTCCGGACTCATAAACAGACCAGTAAATTTCACGATATCGTCATTATTTATCCTTGAGGAACATAATTATTCCTTAAAACCACCGAAGACTGATCATTGCGAAGAGGCTATCGTATTGATTAAGGAGGAATCACTGTCGGTTAATGTAGCAACTGAGGAATTAAATAAATGCCCAAAAAACCTTTACCTACAGCGATTTATTCGGTCCGATGAACCCTTGTTAGTTAAAGCCGCTACTGAGAAATTAAATGAAAGTCCCACAAAACTTCGCCCAAATAGAGTTTTCAGTTAAATGAGCCAATGTTAGTTAATGAAGTTACTGAACAGTTAAATAAAAGCCCCACCAAACTTTACACACAACCAGAGATTCAATTAGGTGAACCCATTTTAGTTACTGCAGCTACTGAACAATTAAATAAAAGCCCCACCAAACTTTACCCCCAGCCAGTTATTCAATCAGATAAACCCATTTTAGTTAATGCAACTACTGAAAAGTTAAATAAAAGCCCCACCAAACTTTACCCCCAGCCAGTTATTCAATTAGATGAACCCATTTTAGTTAATGCAACTACTGAAAAGTTAAATAAAAGCCCCACCAAACTTTACCCCCAGCCAGTTATTCAATCAGATGAACCCATTTTAGTTAATGCAACTACTGAAAAGTTAAATAAAAGCCCCACCAAACTCTACCCCCAGCCAGTTATTCAATTAGATGAACCCATTTTAGTTAATGCAACTACTGAACAGTTAAATAAAAGCCCCACCAAACTTCACTTACAGCCAGTTATTCAATTAGATGAACCCATTTTAGTTAATGCAACTTCTGAACAGTTTAATAAAAGCTCCCCAAAACTCTACCCACACCCAGTTATTCAATTAGGTGAATCTATGATAGTTAATTTAGCCAAAGAGCAATTAAGTGAAAGTATCACAAAACGTTACCCACATCCTAAAGCTAGCAAAAATGGACTTTTCTTGTGCGTTCCATATTATTCTTGTGTTATGGACAATATGCAACATGTAGTCGGTATTTATCATTTACCATTTGACAGTAAGCGTATTGTAGTGAAACTATATAACACTTCTTTTGAAAGATTGAAGGGAGATTCTTGGATTTGTTCCACACTAATTGATGCATGTTCATCTATGTTTTCAAAAGAAAGTCAAAGAAAAGATATTATAATTTTTAACTGTGATAGTACATACAACAACATCATTGTAGGTCGCCCGCTCAGAAAACGACATTTACTATGTAATATTATCATGGGAAATAAAACCTGGGTACTGATGCCCTACAATATAGACAACATTCACTGGTGTTTAATGGCAGCACATATGCAAACTAAAAAGGTTATTATTTTTAATTCAATGCGACATAGCAATATGAATAGTCAAAAAATTGGTCAATTATTTGTAGATTTTTTGGATAAAAGAAATGATTGCTGTGATGATCACATTGATATAAATGAATGGGAAGTAACAGAAGACCAGAATTGTCCCCAACAAACAGATATAGTCAACTGTGGTGTTTTTGTAATGTATTATACATACTGCATAATAATGAATAAAGATTTCAATTTACAGTTCTGCCCTAATACATTTCGAGCTAATATTCAAAATCGTCTTTTATCTGAATCCGAAGATGTCGTGAATATATGTTTGTATTGTGGAGAAGGAAATAAAATGGGAAGCGCAAGTTGGTTTATGTGTGACTGCTGTAGACGATGGATCCATTACAAACCTTGTTTACAATACCTTAACACGCCATACTTAGAAATGAAGCGGGAGTCCTTTTCACTAATATGTTACTTGTGCACTAGAGCACAAAACACCAATTTTCATCCAGATGTTCTAGTTTAAAGATATATATTATTCGTGTATTATGATGCAGTTTAATTTATTCATTACTATATTGAAAAACCCCTATAATATAGATGTATTCATTGCAAGAAAAATGTAGCAAAACAAGAAATTACTTATATAGGATCTCTATGTTTGGATCAAGCAAGATAGACTAGCCATAAAATAAAATAAAAATCCCTCTTTAGCTATTACATTAGGCGATCTAAAATAATATCACGATTGTTTTTTGGCAGGCCTTCACGAAAATATATCCTTATTTCCAAATGCCTGCTTTATTCACATGATTATGACAAACCATGCGTCGGCCTTTGGCATAGCATGTCGATGCTAAGAACTGGTCCGAAGCAGTGCGTAGGGGCATGCTATAACAAAGTGCCTCTTGGAAAGTTCTAATGTGTAGTATAGTGTATTTGTAATGTACAAGAAAACATGAGACGGGTTAGCTCTCTTCATAATTAACTATGAGCTTTGATGTAGCATGTCGATGCTAAGAACTGCTCAGAAGTAGTGCGTAGGGACATGCTATATCAAAGGCTTTTTCTGTGCAAACGGCATTTAATGTCTTCTGAAAAATAAAAGTACTTTCCTGTAGGAAATTAGCTATCTACATAAAAAAATACTTTTGTGGTCCTTATTGGCTATTATTTTGTTAATCAACTAGTGTCCATCCGTCAACTCATGCTATCGAAAATTTCATTGTGGATTCAAACTAAAAACCGTAACGTTAATACTAAAAACATGCTAGATAAAACTTAATCAACCTTGAAATGCAATGACACACAAACATAGCCTAAAATGGATTTGTATAATAAAATTGCAAAATAGTAATCTATCTGTCAAAATTAGTTTTTAACCACTCATATTTGGTTTGTTTTGCTTTTAGTGGGATGCATGCGAGCACCAAGCGAAATAGTGCAAACAATGAATTTTGATAAATATGTTATCATGTTAATAAGTTAAAAATACAGTATATTTATTCTTTATGTCAACTCTTAGCTGGCCGAATAGATTTAAAAATGCAGCGTTGTAAATAAAAATTATCAGTAATTATTTCTTGCTTAGTACAAAATTCAAACACGAAACTGGCAGAAGGAACCTTATTTTCAACTATCTTTCAGATATTCACCATGCCAGCTCGGTTTAAGCGTGGTGAAGTCCTTAAAAATTAGCAAAAGGTTTCCCACCCTCTCTCCATGCAAATGCGGGTAAACTTCCTCTACATTCAAAGTTACTCATCCCTAACACTTTGACCTACAAGTACATATGCGTGTAGCCCAATTTGGCAGTGAGACGTGGTGACAAAAACATATACTGTATGTACTGTATATTAAGTTACTTCGAACTTGGATAATGACCGCGAAGGTATGGTATTTTTTTTTTGGACTAGAACACTGCCTATAAAGTGTCACTCAGATTTTCTGGTGCCAGCTTTGAACTGACACCAGTGAACTGAACATGTCTTACTGGCGACGGTTGGCCCTGTACAGTATATGATGCAGGTGTTGCTATTATGATCCGACCCTCATCAGTGGTGGCAATGTTTGACGCGACATATATACTTTGACATATATATATGCCTTTAAGCTGGCGTACATCTTTAAATGTATAAATATATAAAAAATTTTATGCATACATGGTTTCATCATTTACCTTAATGTTTGATAAATATTCATTCCTTTGTCATTGAATGTTTCTATATAAATAGCAATTTTAATTATTTGAGTCATAAATCACTGTCTCTAAAGCAATATACACAAAAGGATAAATATAAGCAAGTTTGTCCAATATTTTTGCCATTTAGTTTTACTGAGATAAGATTTGGTAATGAAAACCAAGGTGCGCAGCAATAGGAATGGAAGACTTCAAAGGACAAACGGTGTCTGATCAAAACAAAGTTATTGGGATTCGGGAAAGATGAATATAAAAACCGTACAACAAGGTAAATTGATCAGCTAAACTGGAGATTGAAGAACAAGACGAGGTGAAGGAAGATGAAAAAGGACCCAGCATTTTAAAGAGTCAAGTGAAAGAGAGCCATAAAGTACATGCAAAGTTGGAAAGCTGTGGAAGATTAAGACATACCAACTGACCAGCTGAAGGAACTGGGGAACAACGGATTAATGGTTCTAAATAACTTATAAGATCTATGAAACAGGAGAATGGCCCAAGGAATTTTACCATGGTGAGCCTAAAGAAAAAAGAAAGAAGCCAAGAAATTCACTAATCACAGGACCATAAGCCTAATTTATCATGTGGGGAAGATCATTGCAAGAATACTTAACAGGCGACTGGAAGAGAAAATAGAAGAGGAGGGCGGTCATTTCTAGCATCTCTTGCTATGAAACTGTGAAACTCATTCTGTAACACCTTGCCGAACAATAGTCTGTGACACACCAATTCGTATAATCTGAATCTTGGTTCTGGATTTCATGAGCTGCGAGCTGATTCACTATTTCTAAAACCACCCAGTTTTATAATTTTGTGCATGTTGCTTTAGGTACATGACTCAAGTGATTAATTAGTTTTATATATAATATATATTTAGCACCGCGTCTTACTACTCGGGTTTACGCTAAGTACTAATTACTAATGATTAGGAATTGGAGGTTGAAATTTTGAGAATGAACCGATTTGCGTGAGGAGAGTGGAAACCATTAGAAAACACCCATTCACCGACGAGATTCGAACTCGATCCCGTTGCGTCGAGCTCAACGATTGCGCTTACCAACACGCCACAGGGTAAATTATTGATAGAAATTCAATGACAAGGAATGATTTCACAAACTTAAGTAATAATTGACCCCTTTATGAATACAAAATCGTATATTTGAAGATTTAAGATTTACACCAGCTTGGAGGCCTAAGATGTGTGTTCATTTGCCATATGTGCTAATAATATTATACTATACTAGCTAAAAATGAATTAAGTTCAAACAAAATCTGATATACTTTTTTCAAAACATATTTTCTGCTTGTCTTGGAATACACACATTACCCCTCTAAACTGAGAGAAATTTAATGAAAATTGTTATTTAAATTGTTGAAGAATATTTTTTTGATGTTTGTCTAACCAAGAAAATCTTTAATTTTTTTGTTTTGTTTTTACATATTCATTATGAACCGTTTGAAATATTAGTTACTATCGAATTCAGAAAAGGGTACAAATAGAAAGTATATTTTCATAAAAACCAGGAATAAATTCAATCATCATCACAGGATGTTGAGAAAGTTGTAGTAAAAATCATATTGCTAACACTGAGAATACACCCTCATACCAATATCCACATTGTGGACATGGTGTGAAATTGCATACTGAGGTTCTACATAATTACAATAGTTTCGTATTATCCCCACTTGCATGGGGATAGTATGAAACGCAGGTAATGCGGCCATAGTCGGTCCCAAGCCCGATTGAGAAACGCAGAGGGACAATTACAGTTGGATTTGATGGCAAATTAAAACGGATCTAATTGGGTGATACCAACAAACAACAAAAGTACTGCAAGTTAATCAAATAACCTTGACCTTTGTGTGTTACCAAACCACTGAATTTACCAGGATCCAAGCTTGGAAAAATGTTAGGAAATTAAGTATAGAGGGAAATTGTAAATATGTGTTACATAAAGAAACAATGCACAGGGTACTGAGAGTAGACCTCGAGTTACACATTGTTCCTCTAAGGTTAATCTCGGTTTGTAATCATCACAAGTACCTACCTAGATGATAGCAAGATAATGCTTGTATAAAATAAAATATGCAAATATGTTGCAAATTCTGGTTAAAAATTAATAAAAAGTGTGATTAAAATAAAGACAGCCAATTTCAAACTGTAGTTATTTTACTACCAATTCTGTCTGGTGCTGGAGGTAATTTCAGATAATTTACCTTAAGGGTGATCATTTTCATGTATGATTTTGATCATGGGCTTAGGGAGAATTTAATTTGGGGGGTTGGGAAGGGTTCAAAATCGCAAGTTTTATGACATGACTTATTGAGAGTGGAAAAACCATTAAAGATGGAACTTTGTAATGCTATAAGAAAATCCCAATTTTTTACTCCATTATCTCTGATACCACTCATGATATAAATAAAAAAATCAATTTAATTTAGTAGTTTGTTATGTTTTCATTGAAAAAGGCGAGAATGGTATTACAAAAAAGCTTGATGTGAATTAATATCTTCTCAGGTTTACTGTAGTAAGCGATCCATATCCTCTGGCAGAAAGATTTTCAGAACCTATGGAACTTATTTAAGCTTCATTGTCAAATAAGCTTATAATTCTTCCTTTTTTTTTTGTAAGCTCACTTTTCATAAAAATTCCTTCCTTTAAGGGTTCATTATTAACCGTTGCACCAGACCACTCGCTGTTGATGTTACGCCTCTGCGTATATTATTAGTGTTATTCTGTAGATGGAAGGAATTCTTACTATAGTAATGTGTCTGTGTGTGTGTGTGTATATATGTATACATATTATATATATACATATATATATATATACATACACACACACACACGTATATTAGTAAGAAAACACACTTTTTTTTAAAGAATAATTTAACAGAATATTATAAAAATATTTAAATTATTTCTGTTTGTAAAACATGTAGAATGGTAAGAGAGTATGTTGAAATTGTTACCAATAAATAATAAGTATTTTGAAATGTTATTACAGAAACCACAATTCCTGTGACACCAGTTGATGGGCTGCTCAATGTTAGTGAGATTTGGACAGCTCATCACTAAAGATAATCCTCAACGTACTGGTATGCTAGAACCATATGTTTCTTCCCACTATCAAACCATTCCATATATATATAATGCAACATTTTTGAACGTCTACAAAGCATCATAGTAGGGCCTACTCTAGTAGGTAGTGCTGTAAAAATTTGATTTAATTAAAATTGTATAGTCTATTAAATATGTTTTAATGTCCTTCAATTTAGCCTTAAAGTGAAATCACAAGAACTACTGAACCATTAAGTTTTGTTTTATTATAGCTAGTCCTAATTAAGTTCAAGAGAGCAGAGAGACATCCCTTTCATACACAGTACCTTAAACAAAGACATAAATCAGTTCTAGAAATGTTTAAAGTACGGTAGTCAACCAAAGTTTGGTTTTACAAGACAACTTACTATAAGTTCCATTCTCCAAGTGACTTTTTTTGCAATTAGAAAAAGGAGAGAGATTACAAATGTAAATATTTATGTTTTTAGCTAATGGTTCCTTGCAGTTGGGCCTATGTGTGTCTGGACAAAAACTGGGACCACTGTGCAGGCGAATAAAAAACCGGCATTTTCAAGGGAAAGTGTTGTCTGATGACATCATTTTGATGATTGGAACAAATGATTACCTGGTAACTACAAAAATATAACTTAGTATAAATAAACCAACATTTGTGTTAGAATGTGTAACGAGAGCATTGAATACCATTATTTCATCGGGAGTCTAACTGAGAAAATGTTATCAGCGTCAGTGTAGCCAAATGAAAAGTAAAAATATTGTTACCAACAACAGCATATACATAAAAGGCAACATGCCTATATGTGTAAAAGCATGCATTAAAAATACATTGGGCAGTTATTAATAACATGGTGTCAGCACTGATTGAGAACAGATGGGGCATGGTCATGTAGGTGTAAAAGAATCTTTAGAATCATTAAATATGTATATGCTAGAAATTACTGCTAACGGTTCTTTTAATTACTGGTACTGCTAGACAACACCAATATTGAATAAGTATTAACAGTATTGTTACATGAATTATAAACATTAAGACTATAGCCCGGATATTTATTTAGTATTCCATGTTATGTAGTATTAGCCTAAAAAATATGTAACATCGAATAAACCCTCTATACCCGTGTTAATATTACATATATTAAAACATACAATATTGAAACTAAAATTAATTTTATAGCTGCAAATTTCTTAAGGAAGTAATATAAAAACACTTTTCTAAATATACACAAGCACAATTACTTTCTACAAGCATTGTAGTGCATTGATAGTTTGTATTACCCTGCTTAAATTTCCCATTAATTAATTACTTTAAAGGAAACCTCCACTGTAGCAGGCTCTTTGAAGACAAGTGAACGTCAGACCACTCTAGATTTTTTAAAAGTCAGTTTCCTAAAATTATTTTTTTCTGTACAAAGATAAATGTTTGATCTTAACATAAAATAATATTCGGTATTAATATTAAAGCTGGTCTTGTTCGATTTTCAAAAAACTATTATACATGCCGTATTATTGTGAGAGACTTTAAATTGCATTTCCTTGATTGATTATGGGTTTCATTTTTGTCATTTGTTCTTTGCCTTGCCGATTTATATCCGTTTACTCTCCAGACCAAAGAACAACAGGAAAGTGAGATAATCAGATCCAAGAAATATTATTTTTACGACTCGTCAACTTGTGTTTACAAAGTGACATGCTGCACGAGAGACATGCTGCTGAGGCCACAATCTCTCCACAGCACGAGAAACATCGGACACAAATTAATGTTAAAGCAACTGTAATTCTCTCTGATAAGCCAGCAGCTTTGGTCTTTGTTCACTGCTTTTCCTTCACTGTAGCGTCAAACTAATGTTGTCCGCTCTTCAGGGTTTGTTGACGAAGTCCATTCCATTGTGGTGGTATGCATGCAGCTTGGCTGGGCAACCAAATGGGAGTGAGAGCAACCAAACTGACGGGTTAGCTCTCTCGAAAATCCCTGCAGGGTTTTCATAATATCTCATGTATTAAACTGATGCTATGAGAATGTTGATCGGTAGTCTTTTTTGATAGACACTCGTTAATCAATGAGAGGAGCTGTGATTGTTGCTTGGCAGTCTAAGTTGATATACACTCGTGTATCAAATTGTGTCGATCTTCTTTTTTGTGCATCATCTCTCAAACTAACCCGGAATTAACATATTCCCAAATTCCAAAGAGCCTTGGCTCAGAATCAGTATGAGTCTGTTTATGTAGTTTCTTTGTATTCCTTTTCTTAGTCAATTCAAAGTGATGCCAAATCAAATAATATTAAATATTCCCTAATACAAATTGAAGTTTGATGTTTTTTGTTGCAAAAAAATAGTGTCCATATTTATATAGTGTAAGAGTTTTGACTATTTTATATGGGTGGTTTAATAGCTGCATCCCCTGACGATAACAACTATGGTGATATTTGTCCTCAACTAACTTTTATTTATTCTCCATGACTCCACTTCTCCCTAATAAGTTTAACTTTTATTGATATTATTTTTATTTTGTTTTATTCTTCTACTCTGTTCTAATCCAAATAATAGTTGTTTTCTCTTTTTCCAAGAGTAGTGAAATTATTCCTCCTTATAGTTTTCATTGTTTTTGCAAACTCTTAGTTTTTTTCTCTTTGTTTGGTTATCGTGACAACGATGGTAAAGAAAGAAGAAAAAAAAAAGGATGCGCTGGTTTTTTTGAATGGAGAAGAAAATGTTGGTGATAAAAGTTAATTTTATGGAGAAAAGCTGCTGTTCCATCTACAAGCAATGGTAATAATCAAAGACTGGACCTGGTTCTTCATATAAAAACAAGAGGAATTCGGGATATAGATGAACAATTTAGTGCTACAGCCAGAGTCAAGAATGGTCGGCATTTTTTTTTGCTCTTCACCTCAAGACAACAGGAAGATGAGAAAGATTTTTTTTAAATTAACAATTTAATCCAGGACTATTAATTTGTTATTACTACCAACTAAAAATTTGTTAAACATTTACTTAAAGGCTCTCATGCCACAGCATTCACTGATTAGAGTTGTAAGATATCTTTGTACCAGATAGGTAGGACATTTTTTTTTTCTTCTCAACGGCCACAATTAAAATATATATACACGCTGATTATTTAAGTCTTAGATATTTTAAATTTTCCTCTTCCTACCCTATCAAATTTTTTTCTTTTTCTCATTTCATTTAAAAAAAAAAGCTAAAATAACAACAAAAATTATATATATTATATATATTTTTTTCTTTTGATGGTTTTATTTAACCAGCTTTCTTTATACACTTACGTTCAACCTTTCAGGTGAGATTGTTTTTTTAGTACTTCACATCCAGATTCAGGGATTACAGTGGATACACTTCAAAGGGTAAGTTTGCCTAGTAATTGTATTTCTCTCTACCGGGCCACATAAAATCACCAAAATATCCTTCCTTTACATCCCAGCGGATACCTTGAGAAGTTAGAGTCTCTGGGTTTTTTTAATGTGTTCTACCGACTGAGCGGCTCGTGAGGGTAGTTTAGATAAATTTTATTACAATAGCTTCAAACCCAAATTATTGCTTCCAGAATGTTTTATTGACTAAATGTTAAACATAATTTGGCATAAGCTGATAATTCAAGTTATTATCACAATATTTTATACTATAATTATATATAATTTTCTCAGACAATTCAAGTTTTTATGCTTCACACACCCCTTTGGAATGAACATATTGAATGCTATTTATTTATTTATTTAGTCACCAAGTCTCATTAAGCATTCTGCTTGTACACATATGAATAAATTATGCTAATGTCTTAAGGATAAAGAAGGTTAAATTTAGGTAAAGTGTACATATATTTGCATGGAGTGAGCGTAAAACCATTTAGGAAAAAACAGCCTTGGTACAACTGACCGAGATTCAAATCTCAACCAAGTCTATTCCGCGTCACATACACGTTTCTTAAATATTGTGGTGAATTTTTGTACATTTTTACACTAGATAAATGGATAAAGAAAAGTTGTATTATTCATACAACACTATTAAAAGGATATTTTGTTTGAACACACAGGTATATAGGAGATCCTCGTAAAAAAAGAACTGATTTGGTTCATTGGAACAGGGCAGGTATGTTGAAAATGGCTGCCTTCCTTGAGGAAAACCTAAGAGTTTGAGATATAAGGTAAGTATAGAAACAAGAAAACTGTATTTTAGATTAGGCCTACAAACATTATCCTTAATTTATGGATTTAAAAAATACAGGAAAAACAAATCTCTAATGGTAGGCTATGTAAAAAAAACCACCAATAGCTAAAGGAAAAAGGTTCGCCTCAGAGCTCAACCCCAGTTGGTGTAATTTTTTAATCAAGTATTGCTCTTGATTATTTACACAACAAATCAATATTGTAATATTAGGTTTCAAATTTAATCATACTAGTGGGAAAAAACAACACAAAATACTGGCTGTGAAATTAATGTGCCAACATAGTAGTCTATTATGTTTTTCATGATCCTTAGTAGGATATCTTTATTTTGTTAAATAAAAGTAGTTCGTTTTATTCCTCTTATGATATTCTTCAAGATATATTACTGAATTAATGGTATATTGTTTATTAAGATCTATATAGGTATTTACTTTTTTTGTGATGTTGCTACACTTTGGTACACTATTTTATTGGGTAAATATTCCTCACTTAATAATTAAACTAGATGTTGCACAACCAAGTTTCAAAATAATTTTTTTTAAGTCAAATTAAAAGAGAAAATATAATAAACTTTAAATAAAATTAAATAGATTTATTTTATTTTATTTTAGTTTATAAATTTTTTCTCACTAGGCCTATTTTGAAATGGGTAATGTCTGGTTTGATTTTTATGAAAGAAATATTTGCCCGAAAAATTCATTCAAATGCATTTCATGGACTGGCTATTTTTCATGAATTGGAAAGCTCTGATTGTTGACCAATTCATCAATTGGACGAGTTTTTGCCAGGTCTGTGAAATGTAAAAGCGAAGAACAGGTATGGTACAAACTTTTTAATCATTTTAGAATGGAAGGTTAGGTTGAGCTAGGTTGCCTGGGTTAGTTTAGTAATAATATCATTAAACAAATTTCAGTTAAGCTTGTATTAGATAGTACAATAGTCCCAGTTAATGTAATTTTTGCCCAGTTTGTGAAATGGTCTGCAGGGGAGGACAGCTCACAGAGTGGGTAGAAATTTGCCCAATTCATGAAGGAGGCGGAGGACAGGGCGCATTGGTGGTCTAAATTCACTTATGGGGTATCTTGCATATTGTAAAAGGTATTTTGTTATTATGTGACAGTGAGGTAGCCTATTTCCTTGTTATCTCAACTAGTCACACATCACACATCTTATTTGGCCTAACCTGGTGACTGATACCCTCCCTTCCTCTCCCTATTCCTATGTAAACTTATATTTTTTAATTAGTATACGATCATTTGTTGGGTCCAAAATATATGTTATTTTGGATTTTAACATGTAATTTGTTAGAGATTAATTGATGTGATTTCTAATGTATTTAAATAATAGTTACATATCTTGATATCAGGGCTGCCCAAAGAGGGTAAGGGAATGGGGCAGTTTATTCCCCTAATTTAAAATATATGATTTTCTGCCCAAACACACTTGCTTGTTAATGTCTCTTATTGACCAATTTTTTGTGGCAGTTCTTTTAAATCATCATCATCGTCAAATAGTTTCCAACCTGGGGCCGGATCAGTTTTGTCTATAGCATCTCTCCCTTGCTTCCTCAACTATCTCATGTACTCCACCATCCTCATTAACATGTCCATACCATCTCAGTCTTGCTTCCTCTACTATCTCATGTACTCCAACATCCTCATTACATGCCATACCATCTCGTCTTGCTTCCTCAACTATCTCATGTACTCCAACATCCTCATTACATGACCATACCATCTCTCCCTTGCTTCCTCAACTATCTCATGTACTCCACCATCCTCATTACATGCCAACCATCTCAGTCTTGCTTCCTCTACTATCTCATGTACTCCAACTTCCTCATTACATGTCCATACCATCTCAGTCTTGCTTCCTACTATCTCATGTACTCCAACATCCTCATTACATGACCATACCATCTCACCTTGCTTCCTCAACTATCTCATGTACTCCACCATCCTCATTACATGACCATACCATCTCAGTCTTGCTTCCTCTACTATCTCATGTACTCCAACTTCCTCATTACATGACCATACCATCTCAGTCTTGCTTCCTCTACTATCTCATGTACTCCAACATCCTCATTACATGTCCATACCATCTCACTTGCTTCCTCTACTATCTCATGTACTCCACATCCTCATTACATGTCCATACCATCTCATCTTGCTTCCTCTACTATCTCATGTACTCCACCATCCTCATTACATGTCCATACCATCTCAGTCTTGCTTCCTCTACTACCTCATTTACTCCATGAAATCCCACTCTTTAAAGGACAACTTTATTCCCTCGGCCCCCACTTTCCTAGACTCTCTTAAAATCAATATCCATGTTTCTGCTGCATATGCGACTATGGGTTCAAAGTATGCACTATACAGCACTTTCTTACACTTCAAGTGCACTTCTCTTCTCCATATAAGGTATCTTGCACACCTATATACCCTAATCTTATTGGAGCCTCTCACTCCCACCCTTCGCCTCAATCACGGTTACAAGATATTTTACATTCTGTACCTTTCTCAGCTCTACTCAATAGCTTTATAGATCTTATTCTCTTCCTTGTTATTACCATTACTTCACATTTTGCCGTAGTAAATCTCATTCCACACTCTTTATTTGCTCATTCCATTCCTGTATCTGTATAGGAATAGTTTTTTTTAAGGCAGTTTGAAATTTAATATAGCAGTAATGTAACTTAATATTGGAAGGAAAATTTTATATTTTTCTCATTTTCTTGATTAAGGGAGCCCCCAAAAATGTTATTGCCTGAGGTCCTCAGAATCCTCTAGGTGGCCCTGCTTGAAAAAGGTTTATATTGGTGATTTGTTTAGGGTCTCTTGATAAGAAAATTAAAGATATGATGGATAGCTTTTATGGGTGTAGGATATATGCCTATCACAAAAATGTTTAAGAGTATCAATGGTTTGTGTTGAAATGGAGTATTATTGTTGTAATTATCATCATATTATTCTTTAATCAATTATAGATGGCTGATTACTGAGGAAGTGCGAGAAAGGAGAGAGAGTGGACCAGAGTGGAGGAAGAATGGTGGGGAAATAGAGGTATATGGCGGCGATTTATGAATCTGACCTGACACGAGGCTGAAAATAGTACTAGATTATGAATTATAGCTTGTGCATTAAATAACAAAAAGTATGTAAACCTGATATTTTAAGATAATTATTCAACATTATATTGAGCCCTTTGATAAGTGTTCAAGTCGAGGAAAAGTTATACTGTATAGTTACACTATTCAGGCAAAGGGCTGTAACCCACTATTTTAGAATTTGACCAATATCATACCCCACCTTGCGTGTGACCTTTTCGGTCCCTTCCGTTACCTCCAAGAGGGTATGAGGTCCCAATTTATTCCTTGTTGACCAGAGATCCACAGTTCGTGTATTGTAATACACAGATATCTAGATCATCTCGATTCTCTTGAAATGTACAATGTATTTGTGTAAAGGAAACATATTTTAACTCTATAAATGACCATGAAATTTATTTTTTGACACTGCGTCTTACTGCCCATTTGGGCTATACACCACCATGCAATTAATAAAACCATTAAAATAATCATTTTATTATTGAGGAGAAGTATTTACAATTTATAAGCAAACTAAATATATATTTTGAAAACATTAACTATATGAAAAATCAATTAATGATGTTAAACTCTTTACATTAAATTTTATTCAATAAAACTTTATTCAAAAACATTAGCTTTGTGTCTAGAATGAAATAGATTCTTAGCAATGAATTTGAATAAAATTGAATGCTGCCATTATATATTATTGCTAGAAATGTATTTTAAAAGCTTTTGGTTAAGAGACTTTTAGAATTATGTTTGTGTTTCCTAAGAAAGTAACGCAAATTATTTATTTAACTATAATTTTATATTATAAAGCATGGGAATTGAGAAATTATAAGGAATATATATATATATATTATATATATATATAAAATAAGTGAAAAAGTATATCACACAAATGGGACACTAGTATTTTAATATTTATTTACATAGGGCTTACATGATGTATTGGATTTATTTGTAAATTATGGTATTTAACTTTCAATTAAGTATTTAGCTTTAAGAAAAGTAATGTAAGATCAATTTTATGAAATAATTTTGATGTTTCATGATTTTGTAAACTGAAAATGGAACATTATGAGAAATTTGATATTTAATGTCTATTAAAATTTGTTAATGCAAATTCAAAGATATGTAACTTACATAACTAAGATATATTTTTAAACAACTTTTATCTTTAATTGAATTATTAAATGTATCCTTTTAGATCTTTGTAATCACTGAAATAAATAAACATAAACTATTCATATATGTTTGATGGATATAGTATTTGTAAGTTTATTAATAAAGTTGAAACGTTTGAAGTTCCTTATATGAATACTTTGCAGTTTTATTCTTAGTCCTTATGTATGGGTTGCACATCTGAATGTGTAGAGAGAGGCCTACTCTTTATTTCAGAATAAAGATTCTCTCATTGTTGAAATATTCAAAATAATTTTGGAAGGCATGCTGTGTGTATTTCTCATATTAATCTATCAAATTAAAACTATCAGCTTATAATATAATTTTATAATAAAGGAAATTGATAAAACAAAAGAAAAAGGGAAAATAAACTACCAAGAGTAAATTTGAAGAAGAAAGCCCAATTGGGGAAAGAGGAAAAATGTGGGAAGAATCCAATGCACAAAGGTGACATCTTCCTTTCTTCTGTCTTCTATAGTAGAAGTAGTTACACACATATTTTAACACTAATAGAATAATATTTTGGCATTGTCTCCTTTATGAATATTATTCTGTGTTAAAATGTGTGACTATTCTACTATAGAAGACCGAAGAAAGGAAGAAGATGTCACCTTTGTGCATTGGATTCTTCCCACATTTTTCCTCTTTCCCTAGGTGGGCTTTCTTGATCAAATTTTTACTCTTAGTAGTTTATTTTTCCTTTTTATTTGTTTTATCAATTTCCTTTATTACAAAATTATTTAGCCATTGGGCCACCTCATTTTTAAATAATTTATAATATAAGATAGTCTGGAGGAAAAACTTATTCTTTTTTTATTTTGGTGTTAAGATCAGAAGTAAATCTATTTTTAGTTAATAATAAAATAAAATAGTTTGTGAAAGCTAATTTTTAATATATTTTACTTGAAAGTGGGTTAAGCAAGAAACTTTTAAAGATATGTCATTTATAAAACTTGTCTCAAGAAAAAAATATAAATAAAATAGGGTACTTAATTTTATCAGATGGAAAATGAGTCATAATGCTGGAAAATTATGACTCATTATGGTACCAGCAGGGGCGGCTGTTCGAGGCTTTGGCTCGAGGGTGCCAAGCAGAGTACCAACCTAACCTAACGGAACTTGGGTGTCATAGGAAAATAATGCCCAAAACTCGCAACGTCTAACCTAATCATTTAAATAATAAGCCTTGAAGATTTGAAATCTTTTATATTATTTTTAACATATGTGCTAATTGTGCTATTGTGCTAGGGATGAGGAAGGTTGAATTTGGATGAAGTGTACATGCATTTGTATACAGGGAAAGTGGAATAACCATTTATGAAAAAACTTAGTACACTCGACAGGGATTCAATCACCGATCTCCCGGTCATCGACAAGCCATTCTATTGTGAGAGTGACACTTTACACCATTCAACCATATAAGCAGGTTGGGAATTTTCTTTTTGCACCACGTCTTACTGCCCGTTTGAGTTATATGCCATTTTCCTACTACGCCCAGGGTATATTAGGTTTAGAACTGATAGGTTTGGGGATTATTATCATATTTTGCTATTATCCCTCGATTATAAAAGGGGGGGGGGGGGGCCATAAAGCATTCCTGCCCGGGTGCAAAATTTACCTTGGGCCACCCCTGGGTACCAGTACTATATAATTTACTTGAGACATTCACAGTAACTTTGGCTTTTTCTAGCAGTTAGAAAATTGTATTTTTTTTTAAACTCTGGCTTGACTATTACATTGTTAGAATCTAGGTACCTAATAAGACTTACTTTTTAGATTCTGACCTTGGACTAAGTATACCTAACTATAAAATGTTAGTTAGATTTGCCTAACATTAGGTATCTTGTGTTTTCAACAAACAACAAATGTAACTAGATACTTGTACCAAAGTTTATC
The DNA here is from genome assembly GCA_033556935.1 of Timema podura. Taxonomy (NCBI): domain Eukaryota; kingdom Metazoa; phylum Arthropoda; class Insecta; order Phasmatodea; family Timematidae; genus Timema; species Timema podura. The sequence continues at coordinate 42,964,477 of JAVRXN010000011.1, read as the reverse complement.
TCCACCTATTTAAATACAAGTGTAGCAACAGTTTACATTCTTAGGAGGGTCAGTATTGTAGTATTAAAAGAGAAATAAGTCTTTTATTGAGATTTGCTTAGAATATGCCTAAATACATCCTCTACACCAAAGATAAATGGTTCAACTATCTATATATTTAAAAATAATTGTAGACTTGTACAGGCTTATAATAAAAGTAGGAACAAATCTAGCACAATACAACTATTTTAGCAAATAAAATATATTCCAGCAGATATGTTTCTTAGCAATGTCCCACAATTTTTCTCATTCTATCCAGTAAACAAAAATTAAAGTTCATTAAGAATTGTGTCGGCATTTGTATCTGCTCATCAACAAAGATTCTCATTAACACCCGGTCATGTGAAAGGGTCAGACTCACTGTCTTGTAAATGCTATTTAATAAAATGTTACTATGTAGTCATTTACACAAACATACTTAACTAGGCCTGATTGTAAAATGTTCCTACAAGGCCAACACTGAACAGTGCTAATAATCAAAAGTGACCACAAGTTTGTTTATTCTAGCTAATTCCTGGCCTATATTATTTATTGCGGGATAAAGGGACACACTCAGCTGAGTGCGGCTATATTACACCTTCATTCTCCCCTCAAACTCACTACCTGTCTGGGTTACACACATTTAATTACACTATTTAATTAGGGATGAGCAAGATATGTTTTAGAATAAATGTACCCCCATTAGCATGTAGGAAGAGTTGATACCCATTTAGGGAAAACCACTCTCTGCACATCTGGCAAAGATTCAAACCTTGAGCTTTCTGTATACTCAATAAACCAGACACTTTTTAGTATGCATGGCCACTGGTGCAGATATGTATTATTTTATTCCAAATAAATATATGTTTATTTGTGTTAAAACATGTGTTGGCTTACAGATAGCTTTCCTTTGATCATGCTGCTGGCTAGTGGGATCACATAATGCATTAGTATATAGTAAACATAACATCAAGTTTTAGGAGCTTAAGTCCTTCTTCAAATATTTTAAGGGGTTTGCATGTATTATTTTCAAATGGCTCTGTAAAATCAAACAGAAGAAATATTGTTTAGCGATGGCAGCCTCTTAAAAGTATTATGATTATTTCAAATAGTTAAATCTAAGAACTATGTGTTCTCCTTCTGATTTGTCAATGGAAATATAGTTTAAGTCTATATTTACAAGATACCGACCAATATATCTTAGATTAATTAGGTGACAGATGTTAGTATATAAGAAAGATTTAAGCAAATGTAAATGTTTGTTTTGTTAGCTTATTGTATTACAATTACTTGTTCAACATTGCCTAATGTGGAGAATGTTATTGCAATACAATAGGCTCACCAAAGCAAAATGTTTTTCAAATAAGTTACATATGCTATATTTCAAAGCGTCTTCTTCGCAGTAGTTTTACACTACACTTCATGTGTCCTTAATATCATGAACATTGCAAATAAACCAAATGCCATTTAAAACTGTACAATTGTTTTTACAAAGCTGGTATTGTTTTGTTGTTTGTAAGAGGAAGCATTACCTACTCTCCAATTAAGTATATTATAAAAAAAAACTGCAAATAGATTCTAAAGGCATCAAATTTCCAACAAGTGTAGTTATGTTTGAGAGAAAGCATTGAACCTAGTATTTTATTTTTATTTAGCCAACCCATCTTACTCTACATTCAGGTTATGCCCATGTGTGGGGCCTACTAAGCTAATGGACAAAAAACGAGAAAGGTTGAATTTTTAGGAAGTGTACCTAGTGACATTTGTGTGGAAGGTGGTCATTTTTTTTAGAAAAAACAAAAACTTCAGTACATTTGACTGAAATTCGAACCTCAATTTAACCGTCATTGGCATTCCAGTCTGTTGCGAGAGTGACGCCAGACACTTAGACCAGGGGTTCTCAACCATTTTCCACTCATGCCTCAGATATTAAAAGTAGGCCTAATGTTTAAACTTCACTTTCATGGGTGGGGGAAGCTTTGAAGTCAAAATTAAAACAAAATAAACGACGCAATATTTCATTAATTACTATATTTTCTGATAAGAACTTTGTAAAAGTAGTGAAATATTAAGATGGGTAAAGTTTTATAAAATATAAGGTTTATAGTATTTCGTTTTTACATTTTGACATAAATACTATTTATGATGTATGTAAAATATGTGTATTATACTTTTTATTTAGAAGAATGAGTTTTTTCCTATCACAGAGATGGCTTAGGTCAGGTTCTGTTTTTAAAACACAGAGGAAGGCCATTTTATACTTCCAGTCAATTTATGTAAATTCGATTAATGACATTGTTGATAAACTACTTTCATACATGATACAAATATGCAAATGCAAATATTAAATTATTTTGTCTGATTGGTCAGACATAGTATTAATTTTTACAGTTAAAAGAACTTTTTAGCATGTTGGGAAGATGTGAACAATTGGTTCACAGATATAACTATGCTGCGCCTCACCTGAAATCACCTCGCGCCTCACAGTTTGAGAAACCCTGCCTTAGACTATTCAACCACCAAATTAAGGTTTTAGCCCAATCACCAATTAAAAATCACCCAAAGAAGTTTCTGGAAGCGTCCAGTTTATATAAATCTTTGGTTGTATCTGTTGCATTGAACGTAATTTATCATTTTTTTTTTTAATCTCAGAGAGCTAATGATGGGATTTTATTATTTACCCTCGCCCCCTCCCTTCTCAACGCCAAGACCAAAAAAAAAAAAGATTATATGCCAATATCCCTGTCATAAGCTAGTATCTGAATAATTAGGCTTAAGTACGTTATTTAATTCACAGCAAACCTTTTGGTTTTAAAAAGATTTTATTCAGCGTACTATCACGTTTTTTTTAAGGTAGTTTATAGCCTACCTAAATATTTGAAAAGTTTGATATTTTTGCAATGGCAGAAATGCGTAGATTATTTTGGAAATTTTCGTTGATTGAGATATTTGATTTGGCTCACTCTATTGGAATTATTTCAAAACATATTTGAAACTTATCTTTCTATTATTTTTGAATGATACTTGTTTTTTTCCTTCATTTATTTTTAACTGCTAATTTAGTGACACTTCACAGAGGTTTATTCCCAGCCGATCCCTCGAAAGTTACTAAGTTGAACGTTCACCACGAATTTGTAAACTTGACGGTGGTTTAATTTAGCACCAGGATTCACGAGGCGAATTGTACAGACAAATAAGCTAAATTATTAGCTTTATCGTATTCAGATGTTAGAAAAATATTTGGCTTAAATAATATTACCCCAATATGTCAGATGTTGTAAATGTGAAAAACGCCAAGGCTGGATTTATCTTAGACGATGCGAAACACTCTTTCACAGAGCATGTGTGAACGTAACACATAGCTTTTGGTTTAACGTAGGTCCAAATAAAATACAAACTATCGAGGTTAGCAGCGACACAAATAAAAATATATCACTATAAATGAAAGTCTAAATATACATATTCACTTTTCTAAATGTATGTAACAAGTTAGTGAATGAACCACGCCTACATTAGGATGTTTATATATAATTATATATACGAGCCGATTTTGGCTCTTTTTATAAACAAATTCTGAATAAATAAAAAATAAATAAAATAAAGTGATATTAAAATGGCGTCCGATACTACTAGAATGTTTGGTAGATTTAAAATAATATTTGAAAAAAACACTAATGTAAAAAAAGATTTTAATGAAGATTAAAATTTGTGATAAGAATAATAGCATATTCAAAATAGTGTAAAAAGGAAATACAAGTGATTTCAATTAAGAATTAATGTATAAGAGTCAAATATAATTCGACTGGTGCGAGCTCTGGACAACTCTGACAACACTAAAAAGTAAAAAGAGTTTTGATAGGATGGCAAGAGGGGAGGAAAGAAACAACATAAAATAAATCACTATCCCAGTGGAGAGTCTAAGGATAACTATAGGGTCTGGCTACTCCTTAGTTCCAGTGATCAGATATTGAAGCCAAATAGCGTTAGTATCGTTGAGAAATAGCGCGCGCGCAATTTAATTTTTGAAGAGAAGTTTGAACCTCCAAGCTTACATTTTACTGTTAGACAGTAATTATTCTATTCCAAATGTGATAACTAGTGAATAAAAAGAATAGATCACAACAAATGATATCATACAAATTACAATAAATCATTTGCTCATAGATGTAAGATAATTTAAATTTGAAATACTGTGTTATAAATCACATGTTAATTATTTGTTTGGTAAAATTTGATCATATAAACATGGCTATAAATTATTATTTAAAATGTATTAATGAATGAGGGTACTAAAGCATCAATCAGCCTTACCATCTAGCTAATAACATCTGAGGGGATTTTTGATTTAATCCTGATGAGTATCATTTAGGGTAATTTGTCTAAATACGAAAATTAAAGTCTTTTCTTAATAAAGGGATAAGGCAGAATGCAAGCATGATATAAGCAAACGTGAAGAGTGGATGAGAAGTGTGATTTTTGAGTGGATTTAAAAAATAGTAATTTATATTCGAGAGTGTGAGTGGTGTTAATTAGCTATCTTAGATAGTGTTCAAATAAACTTGTCGTTTAGACCCTTCGTCTGGATTTTGATTCTAATGAGATGTCTGAATATTACAAAATCAAATTATATTAAATAGGCCTAGATATGATTATAATATAATTTTATTTGACCTTTACTTGCAAGTATAAATGGTAGTAGCAATTTCTTAATGATGTGCTCTTTTGAGAAAATAGAGTGTTTTATTTGTAACAGTTCTAGACTACCATCCTCAATTAAAAAATAAACTTTTTTATTTTAGTATGTAAATAATGTCTAAGGTTAAGGCAGTAGAAAAATCACTGTTATAAATAAACATACACGTATCTAACGATATAAGAGTGGTGGTAACTGATATTTAGCAGATTTTTTTTTAATTGCAAACATTGGTCAACCAATGTGGAAATAATTAAGAGAAAAACTAATCTTAAATTATAAAAAGCAATTGCACATTTCCCTTGTACAAAATTCTTTCATCCCTGATCCCTATCTGCTACAATCCACTCTCGTAGAATATCTTTTGGCCAAAAATGTTTTTCACAAAATATATCATTAGATTTTTTTTTCTAATGTTCTCTTGACCAGAAATTTTTTGTATTTTTTTCACAATCACGTTTCTCAAATTTTAGGGCGTATACACATTGACACGTCAGTTTTAAAACAATCTGGAAACTTACATTTATTTTTATTTTTAATATGTAAAGCCATTGTGCAGAGATAAAATCTTGTAAATCTGAACAGCTGTTGTTATAAAAGTCTCACAACTTGTGAATGTGAGGAATGCCAGGCCTCCAACGTGGTTCGGATCCCACGTTAAACTGTAGGTCCTCCATTTCATCTCACAATCACCCTACCATTGCACATTAGTGTAAGTGCGTATAACCCGAACGGGTAGTAAGATGCGGTGCTAATAATAATAATAATAATAATAATAATAATAATAATATTAATAATAATAATAATAATAATAATATAAAACGTCACAGCTATCCGCAACGATCACAATGCTTTCTCATATAGCGGCAAATTATGCAACTAAAAAGCTTCAAAGTCTGATCAACGTTTACATAGGGTTTTGAGTAGAGTGTCATAGGGGGGACTCGCACTCATTTAGCCGCCATTATTTAACAAATGTTGAGTGTTGTAGCGGGGCCTACGTTAACTATCGGGCCTGCATGCTACTAGCGTGACGTCACAGAGAGAGGTGGTCGGCCCACTCCGCTCCAGTTAGTAGTAGTAGTCCAGTAGTTAGCACGGCGCTCACTCGTAGCGACCAACTAAAACTTTATTTTTACTATTTATTGTTACTACTTAGGGGTTTATCGTTGGGACGAAGTTATTCTGCAGCAGTCTTACTTGAATATGATAGTGATATAATGAAATTTACAGATAGCCTAGCCTAAACCATATATTTCAAATAATGTAATAAAACATGAAAGTTTTGGCTTTTACAGGTATAATTTACTAAAACTAGTTCCTAATATTGTGTCAGTTAAGTTAATTATTTATTTCGATTTGAGAAGCTTTGAGTAATATTCTAGGCTGTAAGTTTTATCATTGATTGACTGTTTAATAGCTGTAACTTTTATCATTGTTTGATTGTTATAGATGACAACACTTATATTATTGATACATAATAATTTTATGTAGGGCAATAGAATATTACAAAGCTATTACACGAAGGCAACTCTTTTACTCTCCGTTTTTCATTTTTTTTCTTTTAATGGCTTAGTCTATCTTTGATAACTTTGATGTAGCTATTAAGAAGAATATTACAAAAAATTGAAACAAGCCTCTTTACAATATCAAAATGAGGTGATTTACATTCAAAACAGATAGCTGAACATAGGTTTGAACTATTCTTTAACAAATCCATAAATAAACTAACATATTTTTTGGAAATTTTGTTAAACATTTGAATAACTTTAATATTATTTTCTTTTCTTAATTTAAGATTAAATAATCTAATTCCTTGTTATAGTTTTCTGAAACATTTAATCTAAAATCAGAAAAGTTTAGGATATTATCTTTCCTAGCGATTTCAGTTTTTTTTTTTAATATTTCAATTTCTTGTCTTTCTCCGAGCGTCTTTTTTTTTCTTTTTTTTTTTCAAGGTTTTAGATATATATGAAGGTAGATTTTTCAATATAATTTGGGTATGAACAATTTTTTCATTCTGGTTTGTCTCTTCTACAAGTTAAATAATAATAATAATAATATTTAGCACCGAGTCTTACTACCCGTTCGGCTTATACGCTTAAGTACTAATTACGCTAATGGATTAGGAATTATAAGGGTTGAATTTAGAGGAAGTGAACCCGCATTTGCGTGGAGGGAGAGTGGAAAACCATTTAGGAAAAACCACCCCCAGTTCACCCGACCGAGATTCGAACCTCGATCTCCCCGTCCTCAGCGGTCGAGCTCAACACGACTAGCGCGTTAGCCAACTACGCCACCGAGGCGGGTTACAAGTTAAAATGTTGTCATAGACCTTTTTACGTAGTCTTCTCTAATAATATCTGATCACTTAAAATGATCCTCACATACGACTGAATACGTGGAAGGGATGAAATTCTCTCTGTGAATGGACCGAATCTATTTTTGTTTGAGCGTTTCATCACTGGGAAATTTAAATACGGATTTTATATTAGTGCATTCATAGTTGGATTTACATCCAGGTACACAACATTTTAAAGGCATTTAAAATACTGTAGAATAATGCACTTACATAAGATTACATTCATACAACAATAGAGAGAGCTGTGGTCGGTCGGACAGGACCGCCGCTCGGCCTGACGTCACCCCGGTGGTGGGGAGAAGCATGCAGGCCCGATAGTTAACGTAGGCGCCGGTTGTAGCCACTTGCCAGATAGTAGTGGTAAGAGTAGGGCTTATACGCATACGCGTACCAGTAAAAACAGTACCAACCTTGCGTTTTCTGCATAAAATATATTTATCCCTCAGATAGTGATCCGGCAGATAAATTCAGTTAATAATACGCGTAAAATATTAAAGTGGCTGATAACTTTTATCTAGTCGCTAACTTTAACCTCCCGATAGCAATATTTATCTAGTAGTCATAAGACCGGCTCTTAAAATAATTTCTTATACACATTTTTCAAAGTTTAGTCAAGAGAGATTAATATAATAACTTACCAATTAATAAGTAAAATGCTTCCTTAATGAATTCAGTACAATTCAACCCCTACCGTGAAAACTACCAACTGTCATGGCGACTATTATCAAAATAAGTAGCTATCATGGATATTTGTATGTAATTTGTTAGTAGCGCCAGTAATTGTTTTCAGCAATGTTCAAGTATATACGCATGTGCATGTGCATAAAAGATACAACTTGATTTACGTTTGCAATTTGAACAGTGATTCCTCTGTATTTCAAACAAAATTTAAACGAAATTTCTTTGTTTTGAAAGAGGTTTGAGGGATCAGTTAAATGGTTATTTCTTGATAGTTATAATAATTTTTAAGTTACAATTTTTTTTAATTAATTAATTGGGAAAACTGCACCTGTGTGAAAGGGGTATCAATTACCACTAACGTTCCTAAACTTCGGATCAAATCATTAATACGCCTTGTTGTTTTTACTCCCTCGTCTTGGGCTACACGCATACATTAACTAGTGAAATAGTTTGGTGGTCGAATGGACTAAGGCGTCTTTCTTGTAATATACTGGACCACCGAGAACGGAAATATTGAGGTTAGAATCTCAGTTTGGTGTATTAAGGGTGGTGCTTTCTAAATAGTTTTTAACTCTACCTTCACGCAAATGTAGGTTCACTTACTCTAAATTCAACCTTACTACTTATACATTAGCGTGGTTAGTACATATGCATATAGCTCAAAAAGGTAGTGAGATACAATGACAAAAAAAAATTGAGAGGAGGTATGTAGAATTGTATAGAAAATGTGCGCACATTTGCGTGGGAAACACTTTAGGGAAAAAAACTATCCTTGGTACATCTGACCAGGAATCGAACCACGATATCCCCAATCCAGGCAATCCAGCTTAACACGAGAGTGACGAATTCTAGACCACGGGTTTCTAACTTAAGGGTGCCCGAGGGTTACAATAATTTAATCCACGAGTTTAGTTTAGTTTATAATCGGATAATTTTTGTAAGGCTTTATAAAAACGAGAACAAGTATTTGTGAATTAAATAAGACGTGGGAAAATGTATATATGTTTAATTACATATTAAAATAATTTCTCGATTAAAATATTTTATGTTTGATACGTCAATATAATACAACAGATTTAAGGAAGAAATTAATAATATATATATAATTTGGAGCTTTCATGTATTTTTTTCCAACGCTAGTCAAAAGTTTCCATTTCTCGTCTTTACTTTACATCCATTTCTGTTTTTCAGCCTATAGACTGAGTCAGTTTTTTTTATTCAAGCCATATATTTTCCACTACCGGCTTGCTAAGCCTGTCGTAGCTTCATATACATTATAATCTAGCTTATGACTAGGACAGGCACAGCATCCAGTCCCCGGCCGTTAATTTATCACTGTGAAATGATAAACTCACATTTCACCAATGATACATTTTTCGGCCATGCCAAGAATCGAATTCGGGACCCTTATGACTCACCAGACAGATACGCTATCGACTGAGCTAAGGATTCACCGTTTCTCATCCAAAAACATCAAGACTACTATTCCAAGAAACTTGGTAGGGCCGCAAACAAAAGTTGGCAGCTTCTGATTTAGACCAATGCGACCACCGATGCTTGTCAACACACTTGTGTTGAACGAACAAATAAAAACTCTAGAAAGTTCGACAGTAGCGACGACCCCGGCAAATGAGAGAAAACCCTAACTAGGTAAAAGGCTCCTATCACAATATATCTCAAACAATGCTCCAAGACATAAATCTGATAAGTCGATTATTTCAATCGTCTTTAACGACCTGCCATATTGGTTTATTATCGCTTCAAGTAAAAGATTTGTAGGGGTAGGGGTTACGGTAAGGGGTGCAAGAGGGTGTTAAAATATTACCCCAAGAGGGCTCGTTTCAAACGCGGGTCGTAAACTTGTCGGCGTCGAGGCTTGCGCGGGAGAATAAGGAACGCCATAATTCACACATCACCATTCTATGTTCATTAATTTCTCATTGGAATTTAATTAAGTTACAGGTTATGTTGCGGCCCCTTAATAGGCGAGCTGAACAGGATATTAAAAGAGAAATGAAGGAGGGGGTGGAGGGTGTGTTTAGGGCAGGAAGAAGGTTTTGATTTGCATGCAAAGGGAGGGGTGAGGATTGGGGGGAGTTGAATTATGAGAGAGTCGGAAGAGAGAGGGGTAGATGAAAGAGGAGGGGGACTAATCATCTCCTAGTTTACTACAGTTCTCGCAATGGCTGATGGTTAGGCCTGCTCGGATGTATCCGTGAATAATCGGAGGACTGGGTGGGTTTTCTTAGCATCACGTTTTACTGTACTACCCATTTGTAGTGATGGGCACAATCGAGTAATTCTAAGAATCGAGTAATTACTCGATTCTCTTTAAAAAGAATCGAGTACTCGAGTAATTTTTAGCGAATCATCTACTCGAATCGTCTCGTGGCAATCGGTTGGACAACATTACTCGGGAGTCTTGCAATGGAATTCGATACTAATAACAAGTCCATAATCTATTCCTGTAGGAGGCAGTCGACACTGACAGTGACCTCCATCCTCTTATTTTCAGGTTTCACGTTGCACTTACAGTCAATATGAAAGTATGCATTTTAAGTAGTGTCTCACAAAAAAATAAATGTTTTGGGCTCTTTTGACTGAAACAAACTTTTCTTTATACATTCATGTTAAAGAAATTGATACTCGTAATAAGTAATTGAACCTTTTTACAAGTGAAAACAGTTTTTATTTATTTTTTTGTTTTGTAACTTACTCTAATTAGTTTCAATTTATAAATAATAATATTTTACTAAGGAGAAATTATAATCTATAAAATAATTAAGAAAGAAAATAATTATTTTCGTTATATGCGATTGTGGAAATAAGACTGCCGAGGTGCCGAGTAAAAAAAATCGAGTAACTTTCATCGAGTACTTTTAAAAAGAATCGGTAATGTGATACTCTTAGTTAGCATGCTTTTCGATTGTGTACCTTACATCTGTGAGTATTTTGTATTGAAAATGCATGTGCCATAATTTAAACCATAAAGGGCCATGTTTGCGTAGCAACAGAAACTGTTGTTGAAAAATGAGCTCTAAGGGAATATTCCTTTTAAATGGAAATAGCATGGTTAACAGTCCAACCAATAAGGTCGATTCTCAATTAGGGGGCGGCCAGACTGAGCGAGCGAGCGCGTGAGCGACTAAAATATAAAATAGAACACATTTGTTGTAATGAGAGGTGGCCAGATTGGAGCGCGCACGCTTGAAAGATAGAACTGGTTCTATTTTTCAAGCGTGCGCGCTCGACCCGGTACAGTCTAGTTTACAGGCGCTAGGCAATATTATTATATGTTGGTTCATCGAGTGCTAGGAAAACTTCTCATTTTGACATTTTTATTACTATCGATAGGTTTAGAACACTTTCTGGAAATTGAAAAATGACACCTGAACACGGGAATCGAACCCGGTACCTTTGGCTTAGTACGCCAATGCTTTAACCACTGATTTATCCAGGATTCGTCCCGTGCCCAGGGTCATTCTTCCCTCATATTTTAAGGCAGAGCCTATGATGGAGTGCGGAAATCGTCGGCTACAAGTATGTGATTATATTAATATCACGAGCTATCAGATAAGGCAGCCATCTTCGACTCGGTAGTTGGCTTATTGCTGCCATTTGTACAATTATTATAATTGTACGGGATTTCATACAAATTATTAGATAGCCAAAGCTATTATTTATGCTTTTAGTGAGGATTACTCATCTAGATATCATATTCTGAAATTTGAAAATGACACCTGATAGATCAGTGGTTAGAGCATTGGCGTACTAAGCCAAAGGTCCCGGTTCGATTCCGTGTCCAGGTGTCATTTTCAATTTTCATAATATGATATCTAGATGGAGTAATCCTACTAAAGCATAAATAATAGCTTTGACTACTACTTATTATTATTATTATTATATTATTAGCACCGCGTCTTACTACCCGTTCGGGTTGTACGCACTTACACTAATGTGCAATGGTAGGGTGATTGTGAGATGAAATGGAGGACCTACAATTTAACGTGGAATCCGAACCACGGTGGAGGCCTGGCATTCCTCACATTCACAAGTTGTGATTAATACACGTCTTGTTAGAGGTGAAGGAAGGGTTTGGCAATCAGATAAATCTGTGCTGGGACCGAGGATTGAACCCCGGACCCTCAGCACAGAAGTCTGAACCTTACCTCTAGACCACCAGGTCACCGTTTGACTATTCAATTATTATTTTCAGCACACTTGCTATTAACGGCCTAATTTAATTGTTAAGATCATAAATCATACTCATATATATATATATATATATATAAAACTGATATGTTAAAATACTTCAATATTATCAAAGTAGGCCTTTACAATAAGAATTTCCACTAGCGTGGAGAGAGGAGGAGAAAACCACAACAATAAATCACTTGTTAAAAACCACCCTCAGTTCACTGAGCAAATATTCGGAGCCTCCTCGTCAACAAATAACGAGAGGTATCAGCTAATCACGCGCTCGCTCGCCAGTCTGGCCACCCAGTCGCTTACGCGCTCGCTCGCACGCTTGTCAGTCTGGCCGAACCCTTAGCTGGTAAGAAAAGAGAAAATAAAAGAATAATAAGGTCCGAGTAAAGTTACTCGAGTAATCCCGGAAGAATCGAGTACTACCGATTACACAACACAATCGAGTTACTCGATTATTTTTACTCGATTGTGCCCATCACTACCCATTCGGGTTACGCGCTTAGGAACATATCACGCTTATGGTTTAGAGATGAGGAAGGATAAATTTATAGTAAGTATAGCAGTATTAGGAGAAACCACTCTCAGTACACCTTACCGTTATCAAACCATGATCTCCCCATCATTGACAGTTGAGTCCATCGGTAGAGTAGCACCTTAGACCATGCGGCCACCGAAATGGGTGACTGGCTGTTGTGTCTGTTATAAAAATTAAGTTTGTTTATTAGTGAGATGCGGATATAATAAGTCGGTTTAGAAAGCGCACGTTAAATATCACAAAGATAAAATAAATAGCTAATTAAATTAGAAAAGCAGATAAATTTATAATATAATAGCGCAGATTTCGGATAAACATGTGTATTTAACTTCAAGTAACTAATTTAATTTTATTCTTTAGTTGTTTAAGTATTGCAAAAATAATCAGCAAATAGATATGCTAAACAAATAAACAAAACTAAATAAAAATAATTGACAAAAAAACAAATTTTAGAGGCTAGGGCAAGAACTCTGAGGGTGGATCCATTTCGTGGAATACATTATTGCAATGGGTATTAAAAGAAACTATTTTAATTTATTATCAAAGAAACAGAATTAAAGAAACACAATTTACATGATGTTACACAATTAGGCCTACGCCGGTGCTAAAAAAAACTAATTGTGTAACATCATCCATATATCAAAATATTAAAACAATTTAACGTCTCCTTATATTTACTTTCAAGGAAACATTAACTCATTCTCATGAGTCTAAGCATTTTGTTTTGGGAAATATGTTTTAAATTACTCTAATGAGTTGTGCATCTTAACAAGAGCTTTTAAACTAAATATTAATTTTTTGAACTTTAATTTCTTTATGATAACAAATAGTAACTAATGTATTGTTTTATCTTGTATATCTCTATGCTGATCGGAATTTAATATGAATTTCATTAATAGTTTTTCTAATCTATTTATTATAATTCATTTGATTGATTTTGTACAATATTATATTAATCTATTCTTTTTAAACTTTCAAATGTGTTTCAAAAATTTTAATTTTAGTGGGAGGATCCCATAAAACTAACTCGGGGACCATGAAAACCCAACATGCTCGATATATGGTACACCCCGTTTACTATCTTGCCCACCCCACCGAGGCCAAGGTTGATGAATGTCCCGCTAGAGAGTGTGCGGTGAGAGAAAATCCTGAGAAGTTCATTGGTGTTCCCGAGCAGGAACTAAAGATAAGGAATAAAAGACTTAAAGGGAGGGTTCCTGAATTGGAGCAAATTCTGCGCCCATCTTGGAAGGCAATAAAGGTTTTTTTTTATTGCAGCTTAACCCTGCCCCTAGCGCTGACCCCACTATCCTTTACCAACACACGAACAAAGAAATTGCTTTCCGATAGAAGAAAAGATCTGGGGCCAAAGCAGAGCTCTTCTCCCAACGAGACCGCCATTTATTAGATCACGATATAGCACAGTTTCGCTGTAAAGTGCTGCCAACCAACAAACAAAAGAATACTTTGGTCGGAGTTTGAAAAAAAGGGTAATCCTTCGCCTACTTGCCTCTTTACTTCTACTTTTCAACTTTCCTGTTTTTTAAAATTATATATGCCTAAAGAACACTAACCTGGTGGCTGTAGGTCTGTAGGTCTGTGACCAAGGTACAAAGAAACTTACAGACACACAGCTTTGTTCAATTTATCTTTTTTTTTTTAGTTGAGTAAAACGTAAAGTTCCACATAATACGCAGCCAAAAATACTTACGTTTACCCGCTTTGGTGATCGCGTGGTCTAGCGCGCTACTCTTGTAGTAGACTATACTGCTGATAATGGGGAGATCGAGGCTTGAATCTCGGTCGGGTGTACTGAGGGTGGCTTTTCCAAACTGGTTTTCCATTCGCCCTCCACGCAAATGCAGGTACACTACCTCTGGATATAGCCTTTATAATCCCTAAAACCATAATCGTAATTAGTACATAGGCGTATAGCTCGAATGGGTAATAATACGCGGTGTTAAAAAAAAATCACGTTTTCAATAATTTATCTGTAATAAAGTAAGAAAGGATAGATGTAGGGCCTACCGGTTGGTTTCTAGGACTGAACATTCTTAAAATATCTTAATGTATGAGGAAATAACTCGGTAGCCCAAACCAACAACAACATGAAAAACATCGCTAGAAGTCTTGTTTCGGTGGTAAATTATTATGACTATGCGATTGCGACACCACTAAAAACTTTACTATCTGAATCAATATTTTCCACACGACCTGTCTCTCTCTCTCTCTTTTTTTTTTTCCTCTTCCATCCTCTTTTTCCCTCGTTTATATGTATATATATACACACACACTCTCATTATTGTTGTCTTGAAGTGGTAAACTCTTATCGCTAACATGGCGGGTTGATTTATCGACCAATTAGTCTCTACCAAAAGGTAGGGAAACTCGACGTGCGCGCACGCTTATATTATCAACACTTTTATACTAACACCACACTAATTTACAGTTTAATGTTGATATTTTCATACAGGTGTTATCTATATATATATACTATTAAATATATGAAAAAGTCCGGTTTGTTGGTGCCAGTGTTGGAAGGTCAGGGTTCGAATCCTGGGTGAGTATACTGATGGTGCTGTTCCATAAAATATATACCATTAAATAGATGAAAAAGTCTGGTTCGTTGATGTCAGTGTTGGAGAGGTCAGGGTTCGAATCCTGGGTGAGTATACGGGATGGTGCTTTTTCATAAAATACTGTATATAGGCTACTATTAAATAGATGAAAAAGTTTGGTTTGTTGGTGCAAGTGATGGAGAGGTTGGGATTCGAATCATGGGTGATATAGTTTACTGATGGTGCTTTTTTTTAAAAAAAAATTTCCCACTCCACCACCACACAAATGGGGGCACGTTTCATCTAAATTATACTTTCTCTAACCCTACCCCATTATGTAATTAAATGCGGATGAGTTGAATGGGTAGTGAGACAGGAAGAAAACAATTTTTTTTTTGCCAGCCAATTTGTTGAATTTACTACTAAAGAAATATAGCTACTTCCTTTGTATGTAAATAAAGTATGTTTTTAAAAAATTAGCTTGCTGTTATATTTATTTTTATAAATATTTTAAGGAACAAAATATTTAATAATACTAAAAAATATTCGGAATACTTTTATTTTTCGTTCTTTTAATTTTTTACATACTTCTCATCTTACTACCTATCCTGGGTACAAACATATTCATACTAGTGGGGTAGGATTGAGGAAGGTATAATTGAGAGGAATCAGGAAACGTACAATTATTGGCGTAGAGCGAAAGTTGTGAACCTATTAGAAAAAAAACCCACCATAATTTACCCGGTTGATATTTAATCCGACTTCCCCGTCATCGGCAAACAAAACCAGAAGGGGCTACTAGACTGACGTCTTTGTACGCGTGTCCACTAATGAGGAGTAAGTAAAAAAAAATAAGTATGACTTAAACTGCATATTAGCTAAAGGTTTTTCATCTCAAGGGCTTTAGCCGCAAGCACTGCTCACTCGACCGGCGAAAGCGTGAAGACTGCGACTCCAGCCGCAGGTCGCAGATTGAACAACGCACCTGTTACACAAGAGTGACGTGTTAGACCGTTCGACCACCGATGCTGATTCAGTAACTTTTTTTTACATCCATTACGGTTTCCAGGCTATGATCTGGGTCAGTTTTTTTTAATTCAAACCATATATTTTCCACTAGCGGCTTGCTAGGTTTGTCGTAGCGTCTGAATATACCTTACAATCTAAATTTAGACTAGGACAGACACAACATCCAGCTGTTAATTTATCAATGTGAAATCTTTATCAATGATAAATTTTCGGCCATGTCAGAAATCGAACCCGGTACCATTAGCTCAGTAGACAGATACGATTGAAGTACGCATAATTCCTAAATAAAACCAAGTTACCGTGATTAGAAATAAATGTTTCAATTTCAACCACTGTTTCGCTAATAAGTTATAAACTTGGGTTGTGATAAAAGAGCTGTTCTTGGAAACGACACTTTTATTACCGTCATCACACGATACAGTCTTCAAACAACATCTTTGTACAGTACATCCAGGCTAATGAGCAGATCGCGAAACGTTTGGGTCTTTCCGACCATTATTTTAATTGATTTCACAAATAAGGGAATGTTAGCGATAAAAATAGTTTCTTAACCTTGTATTAGCCAATAAACCAATTTTAATGTATCTAGACTAGATCCCTGTCAATTAGTCCGACAAGACCACAGAACAGAAGTCCCAGGTAATGGGACATTTATATGCGTGCCGAGTTTTCTGATTTGATCTCAAGGATCAACAAATTTAAACTAAGAAATAAATAGAATGGTAGAATATATTATTTTCTATACTAGCCGCCGCACTGGTTGTCCGTTATGATCTTAAGAGCTTTCATTATAACAGACCCAACCTTCCTTATTCTACTATGGCGTAGCTCATATGATAGGTTCATAGTCTAATACGTCAAGGTAAGATTGCTTACCTTTCAGAGTAAATGGAGTGTACATTTTTACCAGAGGACTCAACGTATGTTGCGATGAGTGTAATCTTGTTTGAAAATATACATGACAAAAACTTGAGACTAGAGTAAAAACTGCTTTTATATTCTTCTAGCTGTAAAAATATAAAATATACATGCGCAATGTAATTAAATGTTACGAGGCAAGTTTAAAATAAAGACCATTTAGAACATTCATTTAGAATTGAGATATCTATAGTAAAAAGTTAAAGATAAAATTAATTTAAAAATAAAATTGCGTGTATGTAAATTGGAAGCTGTTTAATTAAACTAAATACTAAACGTTAACTTTTATTGAAAGAAAGCTGCATAAAACTATTAAATAGGGTCGAATATATAAAATACACTAAATTGTATTAATTCATGCAACATTTGAACTTTACTACCGATAGTTGTTCTTTTAAAATTAACCATAATTAAATATATTTGTTTTCCCTTTTATTTTGTGATTACATCTCTTTTACAATCGACGTAAACTCAAATCTGACACAAACAAATATTTGTCCCCATCGTTCACGAGCTATTAATACTTTCCTCCATAGTGTACCAGGGGCGCACACACAGGGGGGTCCACCGAGTCTAGAAACCCCCTTCCCTGGCGAACATGAAAGATAAATAAAATTATAATACAAAGCAATGATTTAGCAATGTTAAATCCCCTTCATGTTATGACTATGTATATAGTCTATTGAAACTATTATTTATAATTACAGTAAAAAATAGCTAAATGTAACGCTTTAGGTTATACTATATACTCTTTATGTAGTCTCATAAAGTAATTGGTAGTTTGTTCAAACTGTGAATAGCATACGAGTAATGTCTTGGATTGACTGTTGACTTGTAACTTCTTTACTTTGGAACCCCCTCCAACCCCCCCCCCCCAAGAATAATTTCTGTGTGCGCCCCTGTAGTGTACCACCAAATATCAATGGCTAACTTGGGTAAAATTTATGAATGGACACAAACTCCCAATCCCTTTTCATTCTGACAGTATCAGACAAACCATACAACCCCTTTTTATAACAGTATCTCTTATCTTAAAGTAATAAAATAAAGACGAGATATAGAAAAGTCTCCTAGCACCGTTTGGTTTTTAAACATTTTATTTTATTTTCACCACCACCTTTTTTTTTTTACTCCACTTTGGTATCTTTCTAACAATCCTTTTATTACAGTAGCGGAATAGTCTTGGGGTACCAATTGGTTTTAGGCCCTTAAAAAACTTGAGACATGTCCGTCCCTGATGAGATAGTGGGTATAATTTATTACCAAACTCGTCAGCTACTGTACAATGTGTGCGGGGGTGGGTGGGGTGGCTAGTACTGCCCCCTAAAGATGAGGCAAGCAAACAATTTTTTAATTGACTGTTCTTCTTTTTCTCTTAAAAAAATGGCTGGTTGGAACGCTGTTAAAATTTAAAAACAAAACCTGTACATTCTTGACGAAAGGTTATACAAACAAATTGGTTACTATAATGCAATGAAAAATATAAATTAATTCTAAAAGGGAAATCGCTATTATTCAAATTATACCCGATATATTCAAACCATTCTCACGCCTACTTTGGTGGCAGCATGGTCTAAGGCAACACTACCGGTTGGGTTTACCGATGGTGGCTTTTCCTCAAATGATTTTCCATTCTATCTCTCTCTTTCCAAGCAAATGCGGATACAATTCCTCAAAATTTAACCCTCTTTATCCTAACACATAAACATATATAATACATATGCGTATAGCCTGAACAAGTAGTAAGACGTGGGCTAGAAATTAAAATATCTTCACCGGTGGTAGCATGGTCTAGGGCGTCAGCCTCACGATATACTGGATTGCTCTTGGAGGGTAGATTGAGGTTCAAGTCTTGGTCGAATACACTGAGAAATGGTTCCTCTTGTTTATCATTGTAATTTTCCTACTTCCCTTCTACAATAATGTGGGTGCACTTTCTATAAACAAACTTACCAACCCCAATCTCTTGTATAAAACCATTAGAAGCCACCGTTTTTAGAGTATTTGATTTTTTTAAAATCATTAAAACTATATAATAAAAGTATATATTAACTATTTTTAAATTATTGTTATTATTAATAATTTTTAAAAAGGAATTAAGAGGGTAGTTCTCGAGGAAGTGAATATGCATTTGCGTGGAGAAAGAAAGGAAGGTAACTTTTTTGACAGCTGTAAAAATTACTAAAACATTTTTCATATAGGCCTATTTATACATCAAGTAATGTGATCTGAAACTTTTTTAGCACAGCGTTTTTCAACCTGTTCAGATTATACGCATATATTAAAATTATTACTCTGATAAATTTGGGATGAAGAAGGTTAAATTTAAAGGAAGTATACCCACATTTGCATGGGAGAGAGAGTGGATTTTTTAAAAAAAAATCTACCCTCAGTACACCCGACCGGGATTTGAACCCCGAGCCCAGTCATCAGCAGTCTAGTCTAACATGAGAGTGACGACTTAAAATATGCGGCCATTGAACTGAAACTGTTTTGTAATACACATTTTATCATTGCCTGCATGATAAAATTACTAATAAACTAAAGTGTTATCAATCTTGAGAGCAAAAAAAAAAAATCTGTACATTCTACATACAGTACATATATTTTTACTTTTTTATTTTACGCACCCCCTTAAATGTTTTCACGTAGCCCAAGTAGGGGGTACTTGTACCTCAGGTTGAATAATGCTGCCCTATACCACGTGACAAAGCAGAAAATTAAACTTAGTTTCAAACATATTGTGACAATCGGCTTTTTACTGATAAAACTACTTTATAAATTGGGTTGCAGTATGTTAATTAGAAAATAGTATTTAATATTTTATGTATTTATATATTCAAACTTGTTAAGCTTGATTTTAATTTTGGTGTAAAATGTGCAATGTCTTGTATAATCTAAAAAAAAACACAAGCGTTATTAAGAGAACATTAATTTTTTTTAAATGAATGAGACTATCCAATTTCAAAGTATTGTTTATTTTAAGTTAATTAAATATTAATTAATTGATTATGAATCAATACGTATAATATAATTTATATTATCTGATCAAGAAGGATAATGGTTTTAACTAAACTGCAATTTTTTCATGCCTATTATAACTCGTTAGGTTTAAATGGATGGATTAATAACATAAATGAAATAGAGATGAAAGAAGTATACTTTTGGAGCAAATAAACCCGCATTCGCATGGAGGGAGAGTGGCAAGCCATTTAGGAATAAACAGCTTCAGTACACCCAACTGAGATTTGAACTCAAAGATCCGCATCACTGGCTAACTAGTCCAACACTAGATTGACGCGTTATACCACGCAACCACCAATGCGGGTAGAAACTGATTTAAAAATGAATCATTAATAATTTATTCAAACGAAATTGTAGTTTTAAAACTTTCTCACACATTGCATTACTATGACTTATTGAAGAACGTTTTTCAATTGAAAGTATACTTTCCAAAACTATTGTATTTTACAAAGTTATTCTAAAATATGTCTATATTTGTATGGTCTAGTGGAGATCGAAGTAACATAAGCTCGTCTATAGGGAAAGGGAAATGAAATACCGTCAGCGGTCTTTTATAGCCACTTAAAATTACCTTAAAGTGTAGGTTTTTACAAAATAGAATGTTTCTGCTACATAAAGTGGTCAACATAATTTATGTTTCGCAGCCATTATTATCAAGAAGTATATTGTAATGTATGGTTGAATAATAGAAAACACACTTTTTCCTTTCCCATCTTGAGGGTTCATTTTACCTTTCTTCACGTGTGCAGTAGGTTACATAGTCGACTTTCTTTATTCACGTCTTTTGAGAGCAAAATGAATGAGTGTAAAAGCCGACTAAATCCAAGATTTATTTATTAGAGGTATTTAACGTGCACTTTCTGAACCGACCGATTATATCAGCACACTAGAATTTATATGAGCGAGGGTGAAAGGGCTACGTCAACCCCGTTTGGATTTGAACCCACGAACATCGGATCCTGTGGCGAGCACTTTACCTCAAGACCAAAGATGTCGACTAAATTCAAGAAAATGGCTTTGAATTTATAGTAGATATAATTACGTTGGTAAAAATTTTCGCAACATAAGCTACCAACGTCGATGGCTACTCTGACAAAAGTGTCAGTCTCGTTTAATCTGGTTTGCTGGTAACGAGTAGTCAGACGTAGTGACAAAAAAAACAAAAGAAAAACAACAACAAAATATTAATTTCGCTTAATTGAAAGAAGGGTGGCCTAGTGATCTAGGGGTAAGGTGTCAGACTTCTGTGCTGAGGGTCTGGGGTTCAATCCTCGGTATCGGTACAGATTTATCTGATTGCCAAACCCTTCCTTCACCTCTGACAAGAGTGTATTAATCACAACTTGTGAATGTGTGGAATGCCAGGTCTCCACCGTGGTTCGGATTCCACGTTAAACTGTAGGTCCTCCATTTCATCTCGCAATCACCCTACCATTGCACATTAGCGTAAGTGCGTATAACCCGAACGGGTAGTAAGACGCAGTGCTAATAGTAATAATAATAATAATAATAATAATAATAAATAATAATAATAATAATAATAATAATTGCAAGAACTTTAATTAGAATACACATTTTAAAGACATTTTAAGATCTAGTTGGTTTCCAATTAAGTTGATTGATTGGGATCATCTTTATTTTAACCTTTACCAAAGCAACGTAAATTTTGAAATCTTATTTTATTTTCTTCTGATCATAATCTTATATTAAGATAACGTGTTGCAGACATCCCGAAATTCCACGGGAATTAAAAATTAGTTTACTATTTCAAAATATGGTCAACACAAAAATGGAGACGAAAGTATCAATGTGTCCCTATAGGGGTAAAACCTTATATCTTAAGTTTTATAATTTTTAAAAAATCATGAAAAGATAAATACGAAATGTCACAGCTCTGAGATCAAAGTAGTTGGTGAGAAACATAGATCTAAGCCTTCCACAAACAAATGAAGTAATTTTAATAGGGTCACAGCAGAGGATTGTTTTTAGTGGTTTTTGAAGCTTCAGAACTACCATTCCCATGAAAACTAGGCTTACTGCAGTGCGAGGATACTTCCCCTCAAGTAGGCGGCGCCCTTAAAGTGAACCCCAACGATTACACACAAGGGACTGTTCAGTAAGAAAGTCATTAAACTTCTCTTTCTACTTTATATTATCGGCAATAACAAAGATGTTTCCATTTGTCACCACACCGTGGCAGCGCTATCAATAACAATGAGTCAGGAATATATATTATTTTCTTTCATACAAAGAATCAAATAAAAGGCACTCGAAAAGAAAGAAAAAAAAAATGAAACCTCAAAGCACCAATATTTTGTGAACTGCACACCTGAGATTCCAAACATTTTATGAATTGTGAAGAGTACAATACTTAATAGAGATATAGTCCATTACCTGGATCTTCAATGGGGGAGCTTACAACTTTTATTTGCCATGGAGACGTGAATGGTAAAATGAGACAAGTTACACGCATTCAGCTTAGAATAGGAGAAATACTTAGCATCCCTTCGTATTATTCTGAGTTTGATGAAGGTTTTATTTTTAAACTTCTTCGACACCTTGGCTCAGTCAGTAGCATATTATATATAGGACGCTGCTAGGACGCCGGTATATATATATATATAAAGCGTATGGCATTACTGACCGGGAGGAACATAACATACAATTCAGTTTGGCTGCCTGTATTTAGACTGTTCACCACTCTGGTGGCACAGAACGTTGCCCAGGTTACACCTATGTACCCGCAATAAGATGACAGTGTAACCCACATGGCCTAAATCAGAAGGCGAGTTTGTGTAATATTGTATGTTTTGAGTTGCAAACGACAAAACGAGCGTTGCAGGTTATTTTGATTATCCTATAAGCCAAATACACTAGAAGATCTGGCCACAAAAGTGTTGCAAGTACTCCTTAGTAAGATACCAGGCCAGGGGGAGCCCGGATAAAAGATAGGGGAACCAGCTATCATGGATGACTAATCAACACCGAAGTCTAGGGGGTCACTCTACCCGATTCAGGACTACGCCGACTAGGACTCAGTTCATCAGTACTTATCTTGAGGGTTGCCGCTCGAGCCCAGGTACCGGGGTTGGGAACCGGGTAGAGATCACCTAGTAGTCAGACAGGCTATAGGGAATTCCTAGCAACACCTCGTTTTGTCACAAGCCTCCGAGTATCTCTAAGTTCTTTTATTCTAATATACAAACCAACACCTTATTTGTAATAGATATATTAGTACTAATAAACTATCAAAAACCCAAGTTTAACATCAATCACGAACCCACACAAATATACCCCTTCAGCTCCCCCTTATCCTCGACCATGCACATCCTGACAGATTATAAGGACCACGTTAACAAGGTAAAGAAGATGGTGTGATGATTTGAATATGAGGTGCAAGCCAGGGGAGTCATAAACATAGCTTAAGCCTAATTTACCAAACCCTGATGGTCCCCTTAAGAGAAAAATATTCATGGTACCAGCCGAGAATCAAACCCAGGACTCCTAGTTTTGTTTCCAGATGCACTGACACCCACACCTATAGGACTGGATATTTACTCGTTGAACGATGGGTATAGGTTAGGCTTCCAGCAGAAAATTTATGACCCGTGAAATTTAAAGATTTACTCTCACTCTGATGAATAATCATCGGTCGGGGGACTGAGTAGTGTTTTTGTTATAGAACTAGGTATGTTTTGTAAGGTATTATCAGATATAATTACATGATTCAGAATCACAATATTTCTTAGATTGAGGAATTTAGCATAGGATAAATTCTCGAAACAGATTATATCAGCACATGACTTACAAACGAGCACAACTTAAACCCTGTCTAATATTAGGCCCACATACAACCCTATCGACTAGATCAGGGCTAGCGAACCTTTATGATGTCGCATATTCAATATTCTATAATTTATTGAAGACATATTTTTGGTACCCAAAGGCATTTTGAACAGAAAAATGGAATATTGGAGATTCTCATCATAATTAGTATTATAACTAAAATAATATAAATCATACATTAATAGGTCCATGTCATGGTTCTAAAGTTTTGAGTCCTAATATTTTTATAATGAAACTGTTTCTTATTTAAATACAGTATTTTATTATTAATTGTTATCAAATTCAAATCGAGGAAAACAAATCATGGCATGGGCTCACAATCGAGCTATACCGACCGAGCGGCTGCCGCCGTTAGCAATGATATTGCGATTGACATTCGTGGATGGAAAGTGTCATGTGGTCAGCACAATCAACACTCCCCTCAAGACGTTAATCTCAGTTTTATAGACAGGATACACTACCTATTTATTCGAGTAGCTCCTAATTTTATCCTGACGAGGCGGAATTTAGTGCCGTTCCAGAGCAAGTACTTCACAAAAAAATTCTAAGAGCAGCGGGGATCAAACCCGAGACGTTGGGTCTGTAGCAACGAACTTTGAGACCTAGAACATACAGGCGGTCATTCAAAACCATTAATTAGGCTAAATTGTATAGGTTTTTAATTGAGTCAAATAAAAAAGTTCAATTTATCTTCATTAACTAATAAATCGATAGCGTTGTTGACCGTAATTTATTTTTAATAAAGGTAAGTTTTGACAAAGAGCGCTTTGCTTCATAGTTGGTTAGAGGAATATTATCAAACACAATCTAAAAGCAGTAATTACATTTGTAAAAACATATTCAAATGATTAATGATCATACATATATTTATCAATGTATTGGCAACTAACTACATCAACACTCTTTATAAAGTCCATAGAACTGTGACATTTCTACTTTTAAAGATTCGTCAAGATCTCACTGTAAAAACCTATACAGTTATTAAGCGAAATTTCGTCCATAATAATTTAAAGTTTTGTAATCAACTAAAAATTGAAATTGGATTGAAAATTTTTGTAAGATTGTAGGTGATTAGTAAGTTCACTGTATAGCTGGAATCGAACTTTGGACCTTTGGCTTAGTATAACAATTTTCTTAACATTGAGCTATCCAGGAGTCGTCCCGTGCTCAGGGTAATTTTTCACTCATATTTTAAGTCAGAGTCTGTGATGGACATGCGGAAATCGTCAGCTACATATGAGTGATCAACTAAGATCACACCGGCATCGGTGGCCACGTGGTCTAACGCGCTACTCTCGTGTTGAAATAGACTGCCAAAGACGGGGAGATCGGTGTTCAATCCCGGTTGGGTGCACTGAGGTTAGTTTTTCCTAAATGTTTTTCCACTCTCCCTCCACGCAAATACGGGTGCATTACCACTACATTAAACTTTTCTAATACCTAGGTCAGCATTGTAATTATTACATAGGTGTATAACCAGAACGTATAGTAAGACGCGGTGCTAAAAAACAACTAAGCTCATGAACTATCAGCTAATGCAACATCTTTGACACTTGGCTATTAATCCATCTCGATATGCGCATTCCTAGTCAAAGGTTGCTGCATTATCTGATAGCTCGTGATCTT
Source organism: Timema podura (assembly GCA_033556935.1). Taxonomy (NCBI): domain Eukaryota; kingdom Metazoa; phylum Arthropoda; class Insecta; order Phasmatodea; family Timematidae; genus Timema; species Timema podura. Next base: position 42,938,978 of record JAVRXN010000011.1, on the reverse strand, counting down.
AATTAATCACTCATAATGTAGCTGACAATTTTCACACGTCCATCACATACTTTGTTTTAAAATGACTCTGGCACGAGGTAACGCCTGGATAGCTCAGTGGTTAGAACATTGACGTACTAAGCCAAAGGTCCCAAGCACGATTCTTGTGTTCGTGTGTACATTTCAATTGATTGCAAGTGATAATTAGATGCGGTTATAAACTCAATAAATAAACATAATAGCTTGCCTATTTAATCCATCATCAACCAATAATAAGCTAAAAAGGAATAGGTTGAGTCAATGAATTTACCCGATACAAATCTCGAAAAACTTAAGATTAATATTTATATAGGCCTAATTAACGTAAATGTAATATTTATATCCTTTTTTTTAAAAAATACGTTTCTCTCAATTTACTACCCATCCACATATTTACAATGAGTATAAATAGGAAATAATATGTAATTCAAAGGGAATTTATTTACATTTGCCTGAAGCAGAGTAACCTTTTTTTTTAGGAAAAAAACACAAATCAGCAAACATGACTAATACCTTGGTCGACGTGCCCACCGGTATGGGTTAAATGTGATTTAGGACCGTATATCAAGTCAATATGTGGAGGTCAATAAATTCAAAACTAGGCCATATCTACTTGTTATTTGTATACTAGAAGATCTGTTGACTACCGATATTCATTTATAAATATTAAGGGTCGTCTATAATTTATAGTCGATATTCGGACCCCTCATTCGACCTGAAGTGCTTATTTTTTTCTAGCACCACGTCTTACTAACTCTAATGTTTTACGCACATGCACTAATTAAGCTAATGAGCTAGGAATGAAGAAAACTGAATTTAGAGGAAGTGTACCCGCATTTTGCCTGGAGGGTAGTGGAAAACCATTTTAAACATACCATCAGTACACCCGACCAGGACTCGATCCCCGATATCCTTGTCATTGACAGTCTAGTCTAACCTTAGAGTGACGCCTTGGACCATGTGGCCACCGAAGAAGGTGTTGTTGACATTAGTGACTTTCAGCCAATAACTGCAATAAAGAACGTTCTACTAACTGTCACTTACCTATTCTCATACCGTAGATATATTTATTTGACCCCACACTGCACTTGTGTCGCTGTTCTACCATGTCAGTGGAGTCAGCATTTAATAAGCTGGATGTGTACACAGTAGATGTCCATATTCTACCAAACACCTTCTGTCGTAATTTACGACGGTGTAACTATTGTCCATCGGACAAGTGATTGCGTTGGACCCCGATAGAGATGCGGCGGCACTCCTCGCGACCTTGCCTGGCGTTCCTTCTCCATCCTCGTAGGTGGATCCCAACACATGACAGCACAGTCACGAGAAACATTCTTTATCAACGTAATTTAAAAATATGGGGTGGAAAATATTTAGAAAAGTCATAATTCATGTGGGTCAGAGTTTGAATCCCGCTTGGGTGATGATTTTCCCAAATGGTTTTTTTTCTTCATTCTTACTCAACGCAAACGTGGTTACTTAACATCTAAACTTATACTTTCCTCATCCTTACCCCATTTGTGCCAGTATGCGAATAGGATGGACAGTTTTACACGGAGGTAGGAAAGCCTTCCTAATCCCACAGCTCAAAAAGCTACTGTACCTAATTTCATGTATTCATATGCCAATACACGTGTTAATAATCTGCCATTTTAGACTTTTTTTTTATCACTGTTGAATACTTTTCTATAACTTCTAAATGGCTCCTTCTTTGGCGACACGGCTCTAGTTGTATTGTATTAGTAGTTAGCGACTTACATGTGTACCGTATCCGGTCCCTCCTTAAGGGTTAAGGTAGAATCTCGAGTAATGTACTCACATTTGCGTGGAGGAGCTTTAAACTATTTAGGAAAAAACATCCCTAGAAAAACCAGATAGGATCCGGGATTCAACTCTCCCGTAACCTTAAATTATTATTATATTATTAGCTCCGCATCTTACTACCCATTCTGGTTGTACGCACTTACGCTAATGTGTAATGGTAGGGTGATTGTGAGATGAAATGGAGGACCTACAGCTTAACGTGGATCCGAACCACGGTGGAGGCCTGGAATTCCACATATTCACAAGTTGTGATTGATACACGTCTTGTCAGAGGTGAAGGAAGGATTTGGCAATCAGATAGATCTGTGCCTGGACCGAGGATTGAACCCTGGACCCTCAGCACAGAAGTCTGACACCTTACCCCTAGACCACCAGGTCACCTTGTGGAATGATTGCCATGACGATTTTAAGAACACTGTCATAACTAGGAATCTGTGGAATAAGGTTAGATTATCACTAAACTTGACTCTATGTTGGCAACTGGACGAGAGTACCGTTTTGAAATGTGGAAATTACCGCTTTTATTGTAGCCGGCACCGCTTACCATTTTGCCGCTCTGCCGCTCTCGCTCGCGCTGTATTATCCCCGGAGCCTAATATATTCAACCGAAATTCTAACCCCAGCATCCCCATCACAGGAAGACCAGACGAGAGAGAGACTGACGTTTACTCTGCGTGGCCACCAATGAGGTTAATTATTTTTTAATGTTAATTACTAGTTTTTTTATATAATTAAATCCAGCCCTCCTTCTCTCCTCCATGTTTGACAAGGTTATTTCATTCTTGCTCAAAATTAATATTTTATTTGCAGGCTTTATAGAGGGGAAGAATGTAGATAGAGATGAATTTGTAAGGACTAAGCGTCACCCAATCACAGCACAGGAAATTGGCAGCACTGCATCACAATTGTCTGTCACTCGTTTAACGTCAACGATGATGGAGGGAAAAAAAAATTGGTAAAAGTAAAATAAAATGTCAAGGATATTGCGTACTTTTTTTTTGTCTGCTAGTACATGTCAAAATGTTACAGTTGAATAACTTGAAAAAGTAACAAAAATATTGGGGGGGGGGGGGGGTTGGCGTATTATAAGTTGAATGATGGGCCAGTAAAGGTAATCCATCTCTAAATATTAGGGAGAACTCCAAAAGCGTCATGTTGTTTCCATTTTCTATCTCTTGCAAAAAAAAACAACTCCACCCTCTTTCCCCTTCTTTTAGAAACTTAGAAACGCAATACTAAGCTTAATATAACTGTTACTTGGAGAAAATAACAATATAACTACTTTAACTATGATAAATAAAATATTACAATTTATTCATCACGATTTTTATAAACCCCATTTAAAAAAACAACAACTTAATTTGCAATCGTTAAATAGGCGAGCTTTTCAGTATATGCGTTTTATTATAATATTTAATTTGATTTAAAAATGAGTATAGGTCAGATTTGAAAATTGGCTATTTATGTATTATATTTTAATACTTTTTATAAAATGACGCTAAAATGTATTATAAATCTCTAAAATATTGAGATAGGATAAAATATTACCTCAGAAACTCGAGCCTTTTTTTTAAAATAAACTTTTACTTAAAGTTAACACTTATACAAAAAAATCAGTTGAGTTAATTTTATTTGTTTTTATAAATATAATCAATTAATTCAATATATATTTTAACTGCCATGTAATGTAGGTATGTAATTATTGTTATTCATTGAACTGTCAAAGATAGATCAACGCAAACATTTATTAACTCGTGCCGCAAGGCGAGACACGAACTCTGACCGACTGCATTGTTTCCCCCCTACTATGTATTTTCTATACTTTATCTAATATAATGCTGTGTTGAAATTGATTAAAAATAAACCTGCTTCGGTGGCTGCACGGTCTAAGGTGCTACTCTCACAATAAACTAAACTGCCGATGATGGTGAGATTTTCGGGCTCGAATCCTGGTTAGGTGTAATGGTAGGGTTTTTTCCTAAATATTTTCCCACTCTCTCTCTCCACGCAAATGCGGGAGCATTTCCTCCAAATTAAACCTTCTTTATTCCTAACCCATTAGCATAGTTAGTACATAGACGTGTAACCTAAATTGGTAAGACGTGGCGCTTAAAAATGTTACTAGGACTACTTTCATGTATTCATACGTCAAATTGGGGATATAGGAAACGTGAGAAAAGGCAAGTGTTTTTGTATTTTTATAAAAACCTATTTTTATTGGCCAAAATAAAAAAAATATTGCCTCAGTACAAACATAGCGCTTAATTTTCTTCACATGGTTGATATCAACAGTCTGCATGTTGTTGAATATTTGTCAAGATTCATGAGCATAGGCAACATTAGATGAGAAACCTTTTAATGATTAAAAAGTAGAAGAAAGTTTTTATCATTAACTTCCAGGACAACCTATGAACGATTATAACAACTTTTAGGTCATCCCTATGAGAAGAAAATTAAACTCTAATTTTATAGAAGCAATATTTAATTTTTTAATGAAAACATTTTTTAACTAAAATCATTCTTTTACTCTGTCCTCTAAAACCCCTGATAGTATGTGTTAGCAGTCACTTTGGTAGATATTATCAAATGATATAAAAATTTTCGCTATTAATGTTTGAATTTTGGCCGCAAATTATATGTTTGTATTTTCTTAAAGGCCACCCGCCTTGGTGGCGTAGTTGGCTAACGCGCTAGTTGTGTTGAGCCCGACTGCCGAGGACGGGGAGATCGAGGTTCGAATCTCGGTCGGGTGAACTGGAGGTGGTTTTTCCTAAATGATTTTCCACTCTCCCTCCACGCAAATGCGGGTTCACTTCCTCTATTCAACCTTTCCAATTCCTAATCCATTAGCGTAATTAGTACTTAAGCGTATAACCCGAACGGGTAGTAAGACGCGGTGCTAAATAATAAAAAAAAAAATCTTAAAGGCCCTTCCTACGACAATTGGTTCGTACCTTCACCTCCTCTACCTGTCCACTGATTAGACCTGTTGAGGGGAACAACTTGGGTCAAACCGTTCTTTATAAAAAAAAACATTGTCCAATATTATCACTAGAAATATAATATGCACATGATCAACTTATACACAGATACAGTTTTTATGTTCTATAGTAGGGTTCATATATAATTTACTAAAAAAACAAAAAAAAAACACACAACATTAAATTCAAAACTAAACCAGGAATATGGATGACGTGCGCAAAACTGATTTTTTTTTATATCTATAACAGATTTGATATACAATACATCTCTCGCGTATTCATACGTCAATTCTTGTGATTCACAGCTGCCAATTTTGATAGACATTATCAATACCTATAAAATAACACTAATAATAAAGTAAAATGTTATCAATGTTGGCCGCTAAAATATATGAAGGCCCCTATGTATTTTCTAATGCCAGGCTGTACTATCCGAAACTTACAAATTTAATCTAAGAACAGAGAATGAGGACTTATTTTTAATTCATAGAATATAAAACCACGTCTTAGTACCTGTTGGAAGGTTGAATTTAGATGTTGTGTACCCACATTGGTGGGGAAGGATACTGGAAAAATATTTGCTGAAAAACACCCTCACTATGCCCTACAGGGGTTTGAACCCCGATCTTCTTGTCATCGTCAGTCTAGTCTATTGTGAGAGTAACGCCTTAGACCATGCGGACACTGAAGTGGGTCATTTTTACGTGTTAGATAAGGTTGTTCCTATGATAAATATACTCTAGGATGGATGTTGTACTTTGACTATCAATTTTATTGAAACTCGCAATGGTGATCACGTGGACTAAATGTCAAACTCATATATTATGGTTGGCCAGCACAGGAAAGTCAGGGTGCGAATCCCAGCTGGGTGTACTGAAGGTGTTTTCTTCTAAATTGATTCTAGCTCTCTCTCTCTCTCTCTCTCTCTCTCTCTACCTACACGTGGGTATCAATCCTCTAAATCTGATCTTCCTCATTCCCACTCAATTACAGTAGCTCCATGACTTCTTTGGTGCTGACTGACAGCTCACAGCTGACTTCTGACAGTGAACATTTAGGTATATACCTAAATTTTGAGACTGTCAGAAGTGACAGCTGCTAAACACATGTTTTTTGCAGATCATATGGTTCGGCGTAGGGATATATAATCTGGTCTGGTAGCTTTTCAAAGCCGTCAGCTGTCAGCTGTCAGCTGTGAGCTATCAGTCAGCACCAAAGAAGTCATGGGGCTACTGTAGTTTAATTAAATGAGGTAAAGATAGTAAGACGTGATATGAAAAAAATAAGCTTTGCTGTGATAGAGTTATACTTCTCTTGATGGTCATCATTCCTAGCGGCGGACAGTGAAGGCGAAACCTGGTTTGTGTCCAAAAAGGTGGAGGGCAATTAAAATGAAGACCTTTTTGAGGGGCTTGGATCTTTAAAGGCAATCCTATCCCAGAATTGAAAATTGGATTCCCTTGGAATCTATTTTTAGTGCTCCTGGCCTGCATTAATTTTTTTTAACTCGTCTATAATTTATTTAGAGTGATCCAACTACAGAAAATTCTTGAAATGGGGATGCTTCTTTGCCTCTAGAAACTATTTGGAATGGTTCCCCTTTCAGCGAATTTTTAAAAATTATTATGCCTTTAGAACAGGGATGGCGAAACTTTTCTGACCAGTGTGCCAATTAAGAACTATCCGAATTTTGAATTAGTCTAGTGTACCACCCCTTATTTACGTTTTTCAATAAGTATTTTAAATTCAAAACCTTTTGGATATTAATATGAGATGTGATGAATAACTCAGATAAAATTGTAAATATTTTAATAATGCCTGAATTTTAAAGAACAAAAATTTATTAAACTGTCAAAGGGAATATTAATTTCAATAGCTTGTAAAAACTTCGAAAATTAAACACCTTCAGTTAAAACAACAACAAAAAAGACAAATTGAGATTTATTTTAAAATAAATAAATTATATAATCTTCACCCTACTAATTTGGAACATGTTGTATTTTGTTAGCAAATATATTTCTATGCTATGATCAGGGGCGGATTTACGACTCTGCCGCCCATAGGCACTAGATAATTAGCCACCCACTTTCCCTCCCTTAATTTCTAACCTTCTATATACCTGTTTCCCCCTACCAACCCTCATACACCGATACATTTATACCATATACACAAGTGCTGTTTGTAGAATGACAGATACAAAATGCTTACATTATTTGATTATTTATTATAGTGAGGTTTTAAAAGTATTAAGAATATAAGCAAAGATTAAAAAAGTAGAAATAAATATTCTTACACTATCACAACACAAAAATTCATATATTATTTAATTTAATAATATAAAGTTTGCATTAGTAGACTGTATAACATGTTACTACAAATTAAATATTAGCATGTACACAATACCAAAATAGTCGATAATATCATTCGCCTTGATTTCTGCTGAGCGATCTGGTCGATGATGCCATTAAAACGATTGCCAGTGAATTAAGGCGATACTCTGTCGTGTTGGTATGCAGATACAGCAAATCACAACAATCACACACACACGATGAAGCAATACAATTATTTTAACTGGTAGAAAAAATATGTATTTTCTTTCGTCATTCAAAATTTGCCGCCGTAGGTACGTGCCTACTAGGCCTATGCTTAAATCTGCCCCTGAATATGATCATAACTTGTTGTGTTCAACAGTACATAAGATGATTTACAGGGGTTGACTTCACAAAGCTCATCGTGATGATGACATTATGACAAGGCTGTCTAAATATTTCTGACTCCAAAATATTACACGATTTTGGTAAAAGTTTTATTTTATGTTTATTTTGACCATGTTGGCGTGTCACGTAAATAGTGTTCGCGTGGTACCTAGTGGCACGCTTGCCATAGATTTGCCATCCCTATTCTAGAATCTATTTTAAGCTGTAGGACTACTTACCTGGGAAATGTTTGGAAATTAGATTACTCTAAAATATATTTGGAATATACCTCACCCCTCTTGTATCTTAGTGTGGGGGTCTGGAATCTGTCAGGGTGTCTGTGGCCGAGGTTAAGGGGGAGAAGATATTGAATACTGGTGTGGGTTCGTGATGGACGTTAGACTTGGCTTTTAAAGAGGTTTATTAATACTACTATATCTATTACAAATGTGATGTTAGAAGTGAGGTCAGAATGTAAGAACTTAAAGAATATTAGGAAGCGTGTGACAAAACGAGGTGTTATGAGGTCTACCCAATGGCCTGTACGACGCCTATGTGGTCCCTACACGGTCACCGAACTGGGTTCCCTGGGATCGAGCGGCAGACCCCGAGACTGGTACCAATGAACCGGCGTCTTAGCCCACGTAGCCCCTAAATTGGCAAAGTGACCCCTAGCCCTCGATGTTCTGTAGTCAGCCACGAGGGACTCAATTACCCTCACTTTAACCGGGCCGCCGGCCTGGTTTCTTGCTCAGGAATACTGACAAAGCTTTTGTGGTCAGCTCCTTTAGTTTATTTGTTTACAGAATAATCATAACAACCTCGAAACATTCGTTTTGTCATTCACAACTCATAACATACAATACTACACAAACCCGCCTTCCATTGAGGCCGTGCGGTTACATACATATCTATATTTTAAAATTTGAATGTCCCTAAAAGCTGTTTATAATCATCTTCACAAAGATTTAAAAAAGAATTAGATTCTTCTAGAAGCTAATAGATCGCACTAATCTGGGTATTTAAAAAAATCTGATGATTCTAGAAGATATTTTGAGTTTGATGTAAGGCAATCTTTCAGTTTCATGTTTGAAAATAACAGAGGAAAGTGAAATAAATTTACTGGGGTTAGAACATTTATTCTAAGGTGTTCCGAGGGCTGGCAATGCCCACTGCTCCTTCAAACCCTCAGTTCTAGCGCCACCGGCAACGACTAGAGTCTCTCCCTGTAGCTGTCACGCCATCCTTATGGTGTTATTGACACCTACAGAGAGCATTCACACATATACATTTTCATAATTTCCTTCAGTATTATCTGAATTCCGTTTACAAACTTGTTATTGGTTCAAAAGCTAAATTTAGTTAATGGTTTGTGTATTTTCCGCGTCACCGCACAAGCGCACATAATGAATGTATATACCACCGCGTGTTACGTCAGTTAACGTTAAAATTCGTTGACAGATATGTTATCAGGTTGTGACGTGTGTGAGTGTGTTTGTGTACCCCTTGATACAAGAAAGTGACGGGTTCCTTTAAAGCTGAAGCTGCAAATAGAGTACTCCCCATTTGTCAGAAAGGGCGCGTTTCAATTGTTAAGCTTAGTTACACTCTGATATTCATTAAATTGAAAAATGACACCTGGACACGGGAATCGAGCCCGGGACCTTTGGCTTGGTATGCCAAAGCTATAACCACTGAGATATCCAGGATTCGTTGATAAGGCTTATTCTTCATTCATATTTTAAGGCAGATTCTTTGATAGGCGTGTAGAAATCGTTGGCTACAAATTTGTGAGCAATTAAGATCACGAGTTATCAGATAACGCAGCCACCATCGACTCGATAGTTGGCTTTTTGCTTCCAATAGTACAATTACAATTGTACACTAGTCAACATGATTTTTACCTCCAGCAATATTTTGGCTATTTTTAGTCAATTTTTGTGTGTAGGTAGACCTCTGAAATGATAATAAAAATTTCCCATTATATCACAAATTTTGTGAATGTTTTTTGTGTTACGCGTAATACGTGTATCTTGCTATACTTTAGTGAGGGGAATATGACCCTGATCTGTCCTATGAACTACAGAATAGTGGTTGCATGCAAACATAATAAATAACTTATATAAAACATAACAATGATCAGATATATAACCAATTATTTATCGAATTTGCTCTTAGATGGCAGTAGTGTTTCACTAAGTATCCTTGTACTGGATGTTTGCTAACACAATAGCTTTCTCAACTTCAGAGATACATCTGTGAGTGGTTGATCTGTGTTTATTTGCAGAGTGTTTTTACCTTCTGTGTTTCGCCTACCATTGTATTGTTACAATGCTGAAGCAAACGAAGTGTCTTATTTATTACCCCTGTCAATTTATCTTAGGTGTGTGAAAAGCTTACAACGATGGCTCTGAGGAAGTAAGCCTTTAGAATTACTAAACTTGCATATTATTTGTATTTTGGTTATATTATTGGTGAACTGAACTGAAACTGGACTTTACATATGTGCTGTATCATCTGCACAGTGAATCTGAAGATGTGGATAGCTCTGAAATTCAAAAGTACGCTTTTTACTATACCTATGGTGAATGCGAGATCATGTAACTAGCCTACATTGAAGATTGTCATTTCTGTATGACAAAAAATATCAAGGGTGTAAAAAAAAAGCAAGCGCAGTTTTTAATATCCGAACATAAACACATTTAGCTGAAAAAGGCCTGTTCCACATAGTGAAAACCTTCCAGTTCCTCAAAAGGATTGGGCGAGGGAACCAGTGATGAACTAACTTATTTGCAAACGTTACTGAAACATACACTTCTAAGGATTTGGAATATATCCTTGAAACTGATGACACCCTCACTATATTTAATAAAGCAATAATATTTAAATGCCTTAGTCTACCTAAAGTCAAATCCAAAGAGCAAGTGACAGAGATCCCTAGCTCTATCTCTAGTGCTTCCTGATGTTCTGAGAAACGGGGTCAGCTCAGCCTCGTGAGGACAAATGAGGAGCTACTTGAATAAAACTATAGCGGCATTGGTCAAGAGAGCCTAAATTAACTACCAGAGGGTTCATTGTACTGATCACATGATACCCTCTATCCATGGAGGTTGGCACGATTTTCACCAACAGATAGCAGCATCTTGGTTGGTATGGCTCGATTGCAAGCTGACACCATGGCGTTTCCAAAGTAATATTCAAATTCCTCATTAAAAAAATATTCATTCAAGTCCTAAAGGAATTAAAGTTTGTTTCATCACTTTTTTGTGGTCCCTGCCGACAAGATTCGGGTTTAGTTTTTTGTAAATGCACTCCTTCCCAAAGTAAGCACCGGCTGTCTCAATATCATGTGAGTGAATTTTTCATGGGTCTCAGTCAGTGTTTCCAACTCGTAATAGCAAAATCTCCCCAGATATGATCAAAATATTCTAACTTACCTCTAGATTTGTACTAAATAAAGCTATTATTTCTGAACGTGCAGTTTTTTTCAAACATGGCGTCTATAGTCTCTCATTAAGTTAGACTAGGCCTACATATAGCTAACAATAATATGAACACAATTGCACATAAAGCCAGACATCCGCCAGATGCCAACCTAAACATTGAAAAGAAAAGTAAAACCAATCACATGATATAAAACGTACTGAATCACCGCTTATACTTCAGATAGAAGTGACGAATGCAATAAAAAATTATATATAAGTAAGGATGGGAAGGATAAAGCATAAGAGAGATATACAAGTTTAACAAATCAGTTTATTTAAAGTCAAACAAGACGAAACAATTACAAATGGTTAGACGACATTTTATCCAATACATTCCATTGTTTATAAAGGGAATCAAATCTGTTGTTTTTGACATAGTTATCCCAATAGGGAACGTTAGGTATGAAGCACCTTGGTCAGACCTGCAACCAAGACAAGTATGGTTGTGTCTATATTATAAAAGGGTGTAACTCGTTAAAGTAGAACTAACACTCATTTTACTACGAAGGTGAGGGTGACCTGTGGTCTAGGGGTAAGGTGTCAGACTTCTGTGCTAGGGGTCCGGGGTTCAATCCTCGGTCCCGGCACAGATTATCTGATTGCCAAACCTTCCTTCACCTCTGACAAGATGTGTATTAATCACAACTTGTGAATGTGAGGAATGCCAGGCCTCCACCGTGGTTCGGATTCCACGTTAAACTGTAGGTCCTCCATTTCATCTCACAATCACCCTACCATTGCACATTAGCGTAAGTGCGTATAACCCGAACGGGTAGTAATACGCGGTGCTAATAATAATACTACGAAGGTGCGTTTGCCTCAACACAACCGCAATTTAAATTGGAAGCAGTTATAACTTTAAGGTTAAGCAACAATACAATATAACACCACTCCAGCCTTGCGGCTACTAGACATTGACGAAAAGGCCTTTACAAGAATAATAGTTAACGATACTTAATTATAGAAAGTCCTAGTTTAAAGATCTACAACGTTGGTAGTTAAATTAATTTGCTAGCATGAGTTAACTACATATTAAGTCACGAGATACAAAGGTTAAGTTCCTAGAAGAGGAACTATAGATTTACAAATAGTTAATGGCGAGCAACCAGGAATTTAGGCTGTAAAAATACTATGGCCGGTCTATTCCTCATTAGTACTGGCTGGTCTTTCAATAGTACATTTAAATATAAACACAAGTTTGAACACAGACTATAACACCAGCAAACAGTTAAACATTAACTAATTAAAACGGTGCCTGAAGGGGGCCGGACAAAATAAACAATACCACGCGGGCCACTACTCTGCACTAGTAGCATACCCACGAGTTGATCACCGAAGGTAGGTAAACCAATAGAAAGAGTAGAGACTGGTATCAGTCAAAGATCCAACTAGGTCATGGAACAAAGCTTTAGATAACCTGATTTCCACCAATTGTGAATATAAAAATTTAAACTAGCACAAACATGGCCATACAGTATAGGGTATCTGGTTATTGCCAAGGTATTTAAGACTATGTCTTATTGACATAGAAAACTGATCAGAAACTCTGACCTTCAAAACTATGACTTAAGGACATAGAAAAATAGAGCAAATACTCTAAAATTTAAAACTATGTCTTATGGACATAGAAAAACAAGTCAGAAATCCTGACATACAAAACTATGTCTTATGGACATAGATAAATACATCACGTAGACCCTGAAAGATACCCTGGGAGAGAGAAATGTTCCATCACCTAGCTCATTTTGACAAGTTGTGCAGACATTTTTAGAAGATGGAAGTCTTCATGTAAAGGAAAAATAAAAAAATAATGCCAAAAGACTATCACCAGTGAAAACAATGAAGTCACTGTATAAGTGTTAGACTAGACTGCCGATGACAGGGGGATCAAGCTTTGAATTCCGGTCGGGTGTACTGAGGGTGGTTTTTCCGAAAATGATTTTCCCCTCTCCCTCTACGCAAATGTGGATACAGTTACTCTAATTTCAACCTAACTCATCTCAAACTCAAAAGCGTAATTAGTTCGTATGTGTATAACCTGAACAGGTAGTAAGACAAGGTGGTAATTTATTTTATTTTAAATGTCTCTCCTTGTGTAATTTATATTTGATTACTTCCTGTTCGGGTTGTACACGTATTATAACTATAGTTACTGATACTACATAAAACGTAGCCTACTTCCATCCATAGTTGACATAGTAATGTTGAGCACATGAAAAAATCTTACCTCCGAAAGTACATTTCCCTCCTACATTTAAGATCGCGTTAAAATGGCACAATCTCTGTCCACCCCTGTTTTCAGAGAACGTGCGAACAAGAAATTGACTTTTCGTCGAGGATAATAGAAAGTAGTCCAAGTACGGAGTAATATATATGTAATATTAGAGATTGGAATAAGCGAATAATAGTCCGTCTACAACATAATAGTCTATTCTGAGGGCTACCTCCGCTCTCAGCAGAGAAGTGAAGTGAGTTGGTAGGGTGAGAGGGGGTGTCCTTATCAGAAAATGACTCATTTTAGTTGAGTCTGGAGTAAGAAGGGTGAGGATGTTTGTACGTTAGTGCTAAAGTGATTTATAAACAGTGAAAAAACAATCTCGCGAGAATTCAAATTTGCATATAATTAATGAGCGCACCCGTGTGGCTAGACTAATTAGTAGTAATGTGAATTACTTCAGTAGTATGGTAGCTACTTGAGGAAGTATTATAATAACGATGTATTTAATGATGCGGACTGGCCAGTTTTATTTCAGGGATAGTGTGCCTGCCTCTGACTCAGGAAGGAGGCCGGTCCTTTAATTCTGACCAAGCGATCTTAGAGTAGGTTTCCCTAATGCGGTTTCTTATATTATCCCCAGGCGAATATTAATCAATTTATTTAAAATTTACCCTCCCGCCTTGGTTAGTTAAAAGTCGTGGATAGCACAAATGACCAAAGAGGCTGGATCTATTAAATTACTACTACTAGTTTTATAATTTTTGCTATTAATAATATTAGCTATAATTAATATTAGCTATAATTAATACTCATTACATTATTATTAATAAAAATATAGGTCTACACCTTATCTCAGTAGGTAGCGCGTGTGTTTACTGAGATAAGAGTCCCGAGCTCGAATACTGGGATGGCCGAAAAATTGATAGTTAATGAAATGTGGGTTTACCCTTTAAAAATGATGACTTGATGGCCAGGGGATAGATTTTGTGTAGGTTACATATTTAAGTTAATTAATAAGTCGTCTGATACAATCAGTCGGTTCAGAAAGTGCACCTAATTAAATAGCTTAAATAAATGAACGAAAAATGAAAAATAATAATAAGTTGTATTAGGAAAATAAAAAGTATTTAAAAAATACCTATCTAAATGTTGATTAAATAAATACATTTACACTAATCTAACATTGAACAAAAATATTTGCTGGGTAGACTATACAAGTTAATTATTGTTATTATTTATTGATTATGTATAATAACAACAAATTTAAGACGGAAAATTTGATCCCAGAATCAATACCTTAACGGGTTTTCCCCACGTCCAGTTGTAATTTTTTAAAAACATATTTTGTAGAATATTTATGAGCACATAAACCATACCAAGGGTTATCTAATATATTATTAATTTTATCGTTTTAGTTAAGACAGAAATTTATCCCCTAATCAACACCTTGGCGGTTTTTTACCCGCGTCCGGGTGTTATTTTTTTAAAAACTTATTTTGTAAAATATTTATGGGCACATAACTCATACCAAGGATTAACTAATATATTGTGAATTTTATCGTTTTAGTTAAGATATAAGCTACTTGGCCTATCTCTGTAAAATTGTACAAACCACATCCTAACATGAATGCACTTAAATCATTTTACATTTCGAATATTCCCAAAATTAATTTCGTATTGTAAAGCGCAACTTGTTACTGTGATAAGCATAGACTGTGCAAACACAAGTCCAACCTATCTGAACGTCGCTAGCGCTTCAAGTGAGGGTTTGCCGTGACAAAAGCACAGGAGGAAGCACGTGTCCTCGTATCTGTGACAAGAGTCATCGCCAACTTGACAGAAACGATATCACCAACTCCACCCCCCCCCCTTCCCTTCTTCTCCCCAGGCCCAAACACTGAATATACTCACACGACAATGACGCACAACATTCCTCAATCTACCCCTCTCACGAACACTTTTTTTATTTTTATTTTTTTTAATGTGTATTTTACTCAGTTTTTCCACTTACCCCGCCCAACAATTTTGGTCTGTTTGACAGACAACGGCCGGAAATTGGAATAAGAAATTCGGGCGTAAATGAAAGATAGCGAAAAGCGTTTGCTTGCCATGCAAGGGAAGGGGAGAGGAAATTCTACTTCTATACCCCCTCCCTCCTCCCTTTCTGGTCCTTCTAACCCCCTTCCTCCTACTTCAAAGCTTCTCCTCCCCTTCAACCAACCTCTACGAAAAAGCTCCTATTCTTGTATTACAATCACGACGAGTAGCTGGGTGCTTCTACTTCCGTTGCTTCAACAAGAAGGAAATTACGCAAACTATTTTCGAATAGACTCGTGCGGAGGGCCTTTTCGTCCGATAACGTTGGTAATACTGTATAACAGCACAGTATAGATCCCCGTCTTCTCTCTTCCTACCCTACCCTCGTCCTTACTCTTCTCTACCTCCTTTTATAATAGGTGTTAAGGGGGAGGTTGGGAAGCCTGACTGGGATGGTAAAATAGCAAAAGTGGTGGCAGGAGTGGGTTGAGTGAGTGAGTGAGTGAGTGAGTGAGTGAGTGAGAGAGAGAGACAAGTTTTGTGTAAAAAATTCCCTTCATCTCTCGACTTTGTATGGCGCGAGTTTAACACGGGGTTGTGTATATTAGGTTCCATGCAACTTGATATCAGCTACACTACTTTCCCTCCCTCCCCCTCCACTGGTCTTACTACCCGTTCGTATTATACGCCTATGTACTAATTATACTAATGATTTTAGGGATTAGAAAGGTTTGATTGAGATGAAGTGCACCTGCATTTTCGTGGAAGGAAAGCGGAAAACAATTTAGGGAAAACCACCCTCAATGCACCCGACCGGTATCGAACCCCGATATCACCATCTTCGTCAGTCTAGTCCAACATGAGAGTAGCGTGTTAGACTACGCGGCCACCGCAGCGGGCTACATTCAATCTTAAGAGAATGAAAGCTCGTTACTGGGAACTAGATGGAAAAATTAAACGTTATCACAAGTGAACTCAACAGTCACTATCGTAGCACAAGATCTATGAACGTTATCACGAAATATGTTTCTATATTCTCGTCTACTTTTTGCTAAAAATGCCCTTTATAATCATCTACTTTATACTATAGCTTACCTGCTGCGGTGGTCGGACGGTCTATGGCATCAAGATTTCAATAGACTTGTTTTATGAGTATGAAGAAATCGAGGTTTAACCATTATCTCCATATGCCAATTAGGGCATGTTTATCACAAATTACTCTTATACCTCCTACCCCACGGGTTAGGTCATTAAATGAAATTTGTGTTAAAGATATAACTGTACTATAAATATATTATAGTTATGATGAATTTTTGAAACATAAATATACATATAAGTTCCTTTTGACAACATTATAATCACACCGCTCGTGTTTTGCCAGTCCCTACCAAATTAATTACAGAATTATTTTTTTTGCTGTACTTTTTGTACCTTTTAATCATTTAATGCAAGATAGTGCTGCTCTTTCCTCTTAGGTTTCAGTTATTCAAAAAACAAACGAGCCTCTACAAGGAAGTTTCACAGGGTTGATTGAACTGGACAACCAAACTTGCCTGGTAAATCTGTCCATGTCTGACAAAGGCTGCTTGCTAGTTTACTACCCTCTGGCCATTGACACTTCCCCAATTCTGCATACACACACATAAACACACACACGAAACACTTAAGCACTTATCCTTATTTTGCACCTTCAAATCATTGATTAAAACAAAATAAATTATAAAAAAAAGCTATGGATCCACGAAATTTTTTATCTACATGTTTCCAAGAAAATTTATTTAAGCCACTTTAACGAATAATACAAAATGTGGGTAATTTTTCCCTCTCTCCTAAAAATATTTACATAAAAAACTATTTAATATAGGCCTACAAATTAATATTTTTGACGCTGTGTAATAATTGGCTTGGTTAATTAATTTTTTTTTTTAGCACCGTGGCTTGCTACCTGTTCAGGTTTTACGCATTGTTTCGCTGTTAAAGCTATAAGACCCACTGATTAAAATTGAAGTATATAAATGCTGGAAGACCGGTCTTGGCCTGTTTCTCCATGTTTATTAGACAATAACTTACCATTCAAATTTGAATACATAGGATACAGCTATGGTATCCTAAAACCTGAACATATCCGGCAAAACAGATTCCCAAAATCTAACAAATTGAACCCCTTCAGATCGGTCACGTGCCTAGTGTTGATATTTCTCAGCAAATGTCAACTGTGTCATCTAAGCCCTGTCAAAGAGTAGTCACGGTAAGATGGTAAGTTTTAAAGAACATGTTTTTTCTTCCAGAAGCACCTTTTTGTATTCTTTATATTTCACAACTGAATGTTTTAAAATACACAATTTTAAAGTTAACAGTAAATAAAGTTGAGAGGAAATAAAATGTATTGAGATTAAAATTTAATTTAATTAATAGCTGGATAGATTAGTAGTATAGTGTTGGTTCACACATTCATAGGTCCCTGGTTCTAATCCTTCCTCTAGTTGTGGCTTTGCAATAAATATATGGAGAATATTTGTGTAAATAAAATAATTCGCACAAAATGTGACTCTTATGTGAAGAGTAAAATAATATATTGTAAAAACTTATAGTAGGATTTTTGGAACAAGACATTTTTAGATAATTCGACTTTCCTGGGTTAACATTACGATATTATCAGTGCTATTTTATAGCTGTTGAAGATATCTATCAAAAGTAACAATAACAACTCACATGACCCACCTCGGTGGCGTAGTTGGCTAACGCGCTAGTCGTGTTGAGCTTGACTGCCGAGGACGGGGAGATCGAGGTTCAAATCTTGGTCGGTTGAACTGGTGGGGGGGGTTCCTAAATGGTTTTCCACTCTCCCTTCACGCCAATGCGGGTTCACTTCATCTAAATTCAACCTTTCCCATTCCTAATCTATTAGCGTAATTAGTACTTGAGCGTATAACCCGAACGGGTAGTAAGACGAGGTGCTAAATAATAATAAATAATAATAAAAAACAACTCACATGACTTGACGTATGAATACGTGAAAGTAAATAATTTTTTTTTTTTTTAGCTGTCAAATAAGAAGGTCCTTGGTATGAAAAGAGTAGTCTAATATGTTGCCAATACTTAAATTAACCAAATTATTGTTAAATATCCTCCTTTCTGACCTTGATTCCTCTTATGATGGGCTTGGGGGAGTTGTTTTCTATGTCGGAAATTAGTAATTTTAAGATACCGAAATTAAAATTTAAGGTTTTAAAAAGTAAATTATTCATAAGTGTAGGTAATTTATTTTTGTAATAGTAAATTAATACAAGTTTTGAACTTCAAGAAATCAATACAAATATGTTTGCAGTTCTATGCAAGAAAATATAGGAACACGATAATTAAATATGAACTAAAACTGTCATAGTTGCTGTGATATTATTGATGCCCCAAGCGTTTTCATATTTTCGAATCTGTCCCCAAACGAGTCTTCCAAGTTAAGAGTGACCGTGACTTTTTATTTCGCCTCTTTCACGTTGGGGTGGTAGTTGGGTTGTGATGGACTTTTAAATGGATGTCACTCGCTTCCTTGACACCTAGCCTACCTACCAACCCTGCCAAAACGTAATTCATCACGTCCATTGTAAGAGTATACAACTACTTCTAGCCGATTGTGGCGCGCAGGGTGAAAGTTTGGGCCAATGGGCGAATAGGGCACGTATGGCGTATTTCATTGTTTGGACAAATGACGGTGTTGGTGATGAGCTTGGGTATGTTTCACTTTTAAACTTAAAATAAATAATTTTATTGATTAAAATTATGTAAATTATAGCATTTTGGAAAACATTATATAAAAATGTTTATTAGTAAGGAGTTTTACTAAAGCGATGATAAGACTTGAAAATAAATTGAAATTTAGTGGGGGACATGAGTACAAGAATCATGAAGAATAGTTGTACAAAAAAGAAAGGATTGATTTGAAATATAATACAGGACAGAAAACTTAAATTAAAATTTAAAAAATTAAAAAAATGTTTGAAACAGTTTTTGGAACTAACATATAAACACAACTAGAATAGCACGAAACAAATTAAAAACAAGTAAAAATAAGAGGTGTTATAACATCTAATTTAGAAATGAAGATTTAAGCTTTGAATATATAATATATGAATTATGTAGTATAAATTAGTGAATTAGAATAAGAAAAGAATGGTATTTGAAGTTATTTATTTATTTAAATAATATATTTTCTTAGCACCACGTTATACATACAACCCGTTCGGGCTATACGCTGAAAAATATTAATGATAAAACAAATTTAAATATCTTATAAGACAATTTAAGGAAATAGATTTTAAAATTACATTGAAAGTAATTTGAGATACAATTATAATGAATCTCACTTTATATACATACATTATATATTGTAATTGTATATATATACATATATTGTCTCACTTAGTCACGTACACGTAGCTATCCAAATCAGAGTACCGAAATTCAGTTCTTGGTTAGTTCTTGAACATAGAACATCTTGGAAATGCCCAAAAAAACATTCTTTTTTAAATTTATATATATTTTATTTTACATTTTAAATGTGAGAAAAATGGTATATTTTCACGTAAAAAGAAATTATTTTTATAAAATGAACTTTACTTAAGGATGACGACAAAAAGGGTTGGACACATTTAAATAAAATATTCCTCACTCGTTGAATATCTTGTCTTTTTTCTTTAATCAAAAAAACTTATGGTTCTCAGGGAAATAATGAATTAATTTAATACATTAATATTACATAAGACATATATCTTACCAAGTATGTCTCTTACAAATAAAAACTGCGTCACTGCTAGCTATTAACTAAATATTTTTTTTATTGGACTGAAAGATTCGATACAATTAAATTTAAAAAAAATTAAACTTATCTCTTTTAAATGAACTCAAAATAAATATTTTGTAAAATATCCAAATAACATTTCCTATTAAAAGTAGGCATATTCTAAAGAAATGTTAGCTATTTTCACTTTTATCCTTGTATAAGACACATTTATTTCAAGTATTTTAAATTTATAAGCACATTTAAGCACATTTTATTAATACGTAAGGCGAAGGGTTCTTGATAAAGGTAACATTTTGGAACTTTTTTTTATATATAAGTCAAATGCCATTACCGTTTTTCTTCCAATAATCCAATCATTGGGCGATTTCCTTTACACTTGAACGCAAACTTATATTATCATTTGTTCCTCGAAGAAGAGGGGAAAAAATAGAAAATAGGGACTGAGGGGGGAGAACAAAAAAGAAAAGTACATAAAAAATGTGCTGCAGACCCAGTGAACTGTGACCCTTTACTGTTATAACGTTACGTCCTTTGCGAAGCTTGCGGCCAAAGTGAAAACCTCTCATTCACCCATCCTATCCCCTCCACCCCCCCAAAAAAAACCCCACAACCCAACCCTCCGAAGACCCCCTTGACATCGAAAGAGCAATTTAGATAACCACAGCTCCTTACAATGGATCGTTTTTAAGGATGGTGGAAGTATGGGGCTGTGGGAGGAGGGGTGGAGTTTTAGGGGGTGGGTGATAGGGGTGAAGGGGGTTTGGGGAAGGAGTACGTCTGATTGACTAGAAGACTGATAAAAGCTCCCTTTTACATCGAGGCAAGTCTTTAGGAGGGGTTTGAGGGTAGGAAAAGGGTGAAGTCTAGCGAGGATGAATCGAGAAGTCTGTGGAAATTTGACGTAAAGTTAACCTCACACCCTAACATCACCTTTACCACCCCCACCCGATACTTCGTCATCATCTCTCCTTAGTTTCCCTTCCTCATACCCTATATCGATACATATCGATCTAATGTGTTGTTACAAAACGTCTATTAGCTATACTCGATACAAAATTATGATACTAGGGCTACGACGTGTCAAAAAAAAGTCTTGTTTCTTTTCTTATGAAGTTGATTAATTTATCACTGTTGGTGAGCAAAAGAAAAATATATATATAAAAAAGAATAGAAAGATAAAATGACGGGAAAAGGAACAAGAAACTGTAAATTAACCAGGTTGAGTCATAATAATTTCTGGTATCTAATGAAATGAATTATTAATGACAGTTGTTTTAATTGACCTATTAAAATGTGTCTCACGTAAAACAAACCTCAAGCAAAGTGATTGGAATAAAACAAATGAAATGAAATACTGATGGTCGGAGCAATAAGGTTTTAAATCAAGTTAAAATTTAGATATTTTTTATTTATTTATTTATTTGCATCTTACTACCCATCTGAGCTATCCACATTTAATTATTTTAGTGAGATAATGATGGGGAAAATATATTAATAAGAAGTGTACCCGAATTCGCGTGAAGGGAATACAGGAAGCCATCTAAGAAAACCCACCAACAAATACAGCCTGCCTGAATTCTTACTTCACCCTTCCCATCACCAGTAAACCTGACTAGACGAACCTGACATTTAATCGGCGTGCTCATCGATGCGGGTTCGAGTAACGATGATCAAATGTTTATCAAGAGGTAGTTGATTGATATTCTTGATATTAACTCATCAACGGTGAACACGTGGTCTAAGTTTCAAGCTCATTTAGTTTGATTTGATGGTGAAGGGTGGGTTTGAATTCTGGCTGGGTGTACTGAGGGCGGGTTTCCCTAAATGGTTTACCACGCTTTATACACGAAAATTCTAGTACATTTCCTCAACATTATACCTTTTTTATCCTTATTCCATTGGCGTAGTTAATATATGCTCGTATCCCGAATGGATACTCAGACGTGGTGGAAGAAAATCCTTTGTCAAACAAAGTTAGAAAAAAAAAGTTCAGTAAATGTATTCAACTATATGAGTTTTTAGGCAACTAATTTTTAGATTAAATACAAATTAATCAATAAAACCACTAAAAATTTATAAGTTCTTAATATATGCCTCCTCATCACTATCACTATCCAGCTCCAATGATGATAATATACCATCGAACATATTACAATAATAATTTTGCAGCTTTGCGCCCAGTCGGCCTTAGCTCGAAAAAACAACAAACAATTACTTTGTGCGTTGTTTGAGCTTACTTTAATTATTTAATTTAACATTTTTCACACAAATATATTATCCAATTGTTTAGAAATATTGATATCTTTTGATGCCTATTTTACAGCAGAATAAAACTAACAAATTTTATAAACTAAAAGTTTTGTGTAGGTTATCGATCTATATTTATTATTAGTAGATTTAACACAAGTTTTTCTAACGTTGTGACTATATAAGTTATAATTGTTTACCAACCAGGATAAGTAGCTCTGGGAGTTTTTAATACTCTATTTTAACGTTAACGTAATTAACGGTTAAATATAAGCCGTGGAAGTGAAATGTTTTAGAAAAAATACTGACTAACTAATTTGGAGTAGGGATGGGAAATCCATCCATAGTGCACCTAGCCTAGATTATAACTTTGATATACTCTTCACAGGCAATCCAGTATATTGTGAGCCAAATGACTTATACCAAGTAACCACTGGTGAGGATGGTTTCTCAAGTTTTCTTTATCACCAATGAAATTACAAAGGGGACATAAACAATACTAAATGAGAGTGTGTGGAACTGGAAAAAGGGGGGGGCCGTTAAAACTTCAAGATATTTATGTTTTTACTTAGATCTATAATTACAACAATGCCAGTAAAAAGAATATTTATTAACATTTAAATAACCTTAGCTTGAAAATTTGTCTTTAATTCAGTCTTTATTATTTAACTAGAGTTTGCGCGCGGCCACGCTCGCATATTAAGGGCCGGTCTTATGACTCCTGGATTAATATTAATCTGGCCGTTAAATATTTTTATCCGGTCAATAAGTTAAAACTGCGTCTTATGACCGCCAGATAGCATTTATCTATCAGATAAAATGTATTTATCTATCACATTCTTATCGGGAGGTTTAAGTACCTGATAACTTTTATCTGAAAGTTAAAATTGGCGTTGTTCTTCATGAGGTTTCACCTATCAGAATCTGTTTTTAGGTTAAAATCTTGTTTCGCGTGTTTAGTAAGCACAGGCCCAGGCTCTAACTATATAAAGTTAGAAAATTCAATTTACACTTTTACAAAAACTGAAAAGCTATTTATAGTTATATAAGAACAAATTATTTAATTGTGAGTACGATAAATGAAATTTTATAAACGTTGTACTAAACTATTGCCCACATTTTGGTAGACATTGAAATTAGTACTTGCAAGACAACCTAATTTCTGCGCCCACGTGAAGCCATCTGTTTCCTCGCACTTGTTTAGCCGCCATTATTTAACAAAGGTTGATTGTTGTTGCCACGCGCTAGGTTGTAGTGGTAGCAACAGGGTTCATACGCATGCGCGCACCAGTTAAAACAGTACCAGCCTTGCGTTTTCTTCATAAAAATATATTCATCCTACAGATAGCTATCCAGCAGATAAATTCATTTCATAATACGCGTAAAATATTAAAGTGGCTGATAACCTTTATCTGGTCGCTAACTTTAACCTCCCGATAGAAATATTCATCCAGTATCATAAGACTAGCCCTAAGTCGTTTAAATTAGCTTTTTTCCAGTGAATTATAAAACTACCAAAAACGGCATTTAAGACAAGTCTGATACATTTATTACGCAAATTAAATTTACGGGAAGACATTGTTGCAATGAACACCAAAATAAGTAATTTAAATTCGCTATCTAATAAACAAAAACAAAGTAAATTGAAATAAGCACCATAAAGTGCCTTTAACATCAAACACAATTGTGTTATTACCCTAGTACTGAACAGTCAGCCAGAATATTATTCAAATCGCAAACACATTTAACACAACCGCCAACTTTGAAATTTTAGAAAATAATGAAACTGATTAGAGACAGTGGTGCTTTATGTGGTACTAGGATTCCCAAGGAAACACGAGTTCACCCCATTCCATCCTATGGTCAAGAAGCCGCAACGTTATACACCGGTTTTTTTTGACACAATATAGCTCGCTAATGATAGCGTGATGGTACAGAGCTTATCATGTTCTGGTCAAATAAGAAACAGTAAAAAGTCCGTCTCTATCTGATGAATAATTTATGTGTTTACTGGCAACAAACAGATTTTTTTTTTTCTAAAAATGTACTATTTGGTCTTCTTATTGTTCTAAACTACCCAGGAAAATTAGAAGTTCCACAAAAATTCGAATGTAAATACAAACCTTAGAGTTGTATATTATCTAAAACTTAAGCTGATTAAATCTTTAGTTATAAAAGTGATCAAAGCAGTGTAAAATTCCTTAACAACGATACTACTAACTATTAATGAACCCTAAACGGTGATATAATGGTCAAACGCATCACTCTCGTATTACATTGAATTTCCGATGATGGGGTTCAGAGTTCGAATCTTGATAGGGCGTATTGAAGGCGAGTTTTCCTGATTTGTTTCCCACTTCCCTCAACGCAAATACGGGTAGATTTTCTATAAATTATACCTTCCTCATCCCTCCTATAGTAGCGTAATTCATCGAATGAGGCGAGATGTTGTGTTAACTTGACCTTTTTGATAAATTCGTCCGTCTATTTGTTCCAAGATTACTGCCAAATGCATGAATCAATTTTAACGGAAATTGGTAGGGACATTCTTTGAAACTAGGCCAAACGACGTTATGTATATATTTTATTATTGTGTGCATTTATTGAAACTAACGTCTTAAACCACGCCAGCAATGGTTATTTTCTTTGAATATAATGTACTATTGAATAGTGTATTCATTTGTCTTCTGTGTAATTTGATCACCAAAGAAAAATATCTTCTTCAAATCCAAGGAGAAATGATAAAGTATATTTAAACTTTAAATCTAAAGGGAAATGTCTCCAAAGAGAAAATATCAAGATTAAGGTAAAAATAAGACATATGACATAATTCTTAACATGTTGCACTTTTTGAGTGCAGGAAGTGATCAATACTGTTCACGGAACTTAACATATATTAATATTTATGGGATACAGGATGTCCAAAATGAGTGGGAAATATACGGACGACTTTTTCCCGAAAGTGATTACTCAAGGGGCAGGCATATGCCCAGTTTAGTTCGCTACTGAGCTATGACGTCACCTGGAATACAACGCAAGACAACTTCACGCACTTATCGTAGTCTATACACCAGCGTGTCCAAGATTGTGTTGTAACTCGAGCTTAAAATCCAACCCAAATAATTTTCGGTGATATATGTAATTCCTGACTATATAGCCTACATAATATATTATCTTCAAGCTTTTAGTGATTTTTCAATAATTTTTGAGTATTTTTAAATATATATAATTTATTCTTATATATGCAATAAACTATTACAGCCTAGGCTGGTGTCGAACAAATTCAATATGGACAGAGTCCACACCTTAGATTAGTCGTTAACGAGTTTTTATGCATGATCTAAGTGTCTCAGGTTTGATTCCTGGCATGCCCTAAGGATGTGTCTTTGGTGAAATATGGGCTCCCTGTTCAAAGTGAGTAATTAACGGTGGGCTGGATGTTGTGTCTGTTCTAAATTTAAGTTAGTTTATAAGTCGTGTGCTGATTTAAGCAGTCAGTTCAAGAAGTGCACGTTAAATAGGCCTACCTTAAATACATGAAAATGAACGAGATGGACACGTAAATTAAATTATATTAAACGTACACTGAATTTACAACCATTTGAAATTAAACTTAGTCGAAGTAGCATCAAGAAAGTAGACTACACAATTTATTTTACATCAACCAATTTTCGTTTTAAAACATCAACCCACGTATTTATACACATACTAATCTTAATATTATCTTAAATATATATATAATTCTTCTGTACGTGTGTATGTCACTGAACTCCTCCTAAACGGCTGGACCGATTTTGATGACATTTTGTGTGTGTGTTTAAATGGGTCCGTGGATGGTTTAGATTCACAATTGGACACGGTAGATGGCACTGCAATAGGGTTCTAGGATTTTTTTTGTTTTTTAGGGAATTTTTTTGGGGGAGGGGATTTTTTTTTAGATTTTTTGCATATCAGAACATGTAACTCAACATTCACCCCCCCCACCACCCCACCACCCCAATATTTTTAATAATGAATATAATATTAATAATTGTACCGTTAAAAAAATCATGAGTTCATCAATAATTGACCGTTAAAACCTTCTGATAAGTTCATGAATAATTGAACTTCTGAAAATAATTCATAGTTATGTTTGTTTTTCGATACAGCTGATATTTGTGGAGTTGTGGGCGAAATGCCAAAAATGAAAAGATGTTTTATTTTGTATGTTGTCTTGACAAACACTGAATTTGTAATATTTGTGTAACTCACTGATTGGAGTTCATTGTGAATTTGTAATTGTGATGATCACATAGTATTTGTTTTACCATCGAAATAAATTATGCACCCAAACGAAATGCCAACTTTTGGGCAGGACAACGTCTGTCGGGTCCGCTAGTATATTATATAAATAGTTCAGTTAACATTAAACTATTCAAATAACTAATCATACATTTCAGTAGCTGAATGGTTTAAGGTATCGCTCTCGTGTTAGACTGGCCTGCTGATTACGATGATATTGGAGTTTGAATCCCGCTTAGATCTACTGAGTGTGGTTTTCTCTAAATGCTTTCCCACTACTATCACGTAAAATGTTTTCTTTCACATCCTCAGATTTATTTTAGATGCATATAACCTGAACAGATAGTAAGATGTGGATATAAGAAATTATTAATCATACCACTCATCTTGTTACTTTCTTTACATGTTTCATCTGTCATGTATTTAGCCTTTTATATTTAGTTCTTTGCTTTGTATGTATGTTCTTGTTTAGACAAAACAATTTCTAAAAGAGAAATAAAAAATCAGTTAATGATTTTACAACGTTTATATCAGTGCAAGAAAATCTTCTATGAAAATCAGGAAAACCTATTTATGTGGTTGTGATCAAGTATAAAATTCATAAGAAACAAGCTCCCGAAAGAAAGTCAATCCACTTCCAACGTTAGATGATAGCACATATATTCTTAATTCAAGAACTTTATTTCTAAACCTATATTCAACATTTCATCTTGTAGGCCTAAGTATATCTTGTAATATTTAAGTTTCAATAGATGAGTTGTTAAATCTGATCCCAGTCAAATTTTCTTAATATCTTTCCTACAAATGATTTTAACTCATATATTGAACTATTTGTAACTTCTTGGATCAGGTTAAATTATTTTCGTAGTAATGAATAGTTCTTTTAAATATAAACGTGCCTTGAAGCTTTTGTTTGAGAACTTTCTATGTTTACTAAACATGCTTTTTCAATACTTTATTTTGTTTTTTGTTTTGTAGCCAGAAATGTTGCTGAATACCTACCCATAATATAGCTACGCATTTGATATTTACATCCTATCGGTATTGCATGGTGGTTTTGACTACCCTTTAATAAAGAGAGACCCACTTCAATGACCGCATTGTCTAAGGCGTCACTCTCGCAATAGACTATACTGATGATGACGGGGAGTTCGTGTTTCGAATATCAGTCGGGTGTACTAAGGATGGTTTTTGCTAAATGGTTTTAAAATCTCTCTCCACGCAAATGCAGATATACTCCCTCTAAATTAACCTTCCTAATCCTTAACATATTAGCGTAATTAGAACATATGCATGCAACCCGAACAGGTTGTAGGACTCGGTGCTAAAAAAAAGAGATAAAAAATTAGTTTATTTGGGTGGTATTCCGAGCACAGAGTGAATCCTTCATATATAAAAATAAACCTTGTAATGATTTGTTTCTCAACTGTATTCACTGTTGAAACGTTCATTTTTTACCATTTACAATAGCTGATGGTTTGTTTGAGCTCTGTAATTTAAATAAAAATAATATTTTGCAGTGGTCTTGTTCGTTAATGGCAGGGGCCGATTATAATTTAATTTAAAATATATTCGGTAATTGGCTGGTAAATAATACACTAGTTGTTTCTTGTTTCCTAACAACTTACCTGCATGCAGACTTGTATTTAACTATAAGGAGAAACAAGTTTTTCATTCTTTCTGTCGAAACAGCTTTGATTACCTATTTTAATTTCATCAAAAGAGAAACAGTAATTTCGTAAAATTCTTTTAAGTCTTTAACCCCTTAAGTTTAGTTTTTGTTAAGTTTTGAGTTTAGAGTTCTTCATAAATTAACTACTACATAAGTAGGCTCTTTAAAATATATTATATTAATCTTGCTATCAATAAATATATCAATATTTGTTTTAACATTGATTTTATCAGTGTTAACAAGCTACTTTATTTTGAAAATCTTCATCTGAGTTAAAACGAAAGAACCTGACTTTGTACTGATCTGTCTAATATTATTACACTCGAATACAGTAAGTACAATATTTTTCACCAACATTCAAGAAATACATTTTTAAATTGCCAACCTAGTTTCCCTACAAGTCCCATGTTGTCTTCCAGATGACGTCAAGCAGGTAGGGGTAAGAGGGGAAACCTGCGCAAGCCCTTACCTTCTCTTCTTAGTACCATGGTGATTACCAAGGGAATCATGTGCTCTCGAGAATCGTGCTTTAAAATGCTTTTATGTAAAAAATCAGAAACAACTTGGGCTAAAGCAACAAATACCTGGATAATGTTTTGTTGAACTAAGATGTTAAACCTATGAAAACTTGGTTGTTATTTTCATCCCCTTTGGCTGATTAAATGAGGGTTACTACCCTCAATTCATCTTGTAACACTGCACAACTAGCTGCCTAACTTCAAGACACTAAATACCTTTACCGGTAATGAAACTAAGTATTTGGTTTTTCTCGGAAATGGTAAACCTGAGAGAGTTCCGGCAAGAAAACCTTTTTGTTAATTTATACACGCTGATTTATAATTCTCAATAAAAATCAATTACAGCAAAGTGTTACAAAATTCAATGCAAAAAGAGGGTGGCCAACCTCATTTAAGCAGAGAAGCGGGATTATATTGCCAACCAAATCTTTAGAGGGTTTATCTAGGGATTTGTTTTTATAGCTCAAATTGTATCTGATATTTTTATAAAACAGCATTTTAAAACGCGATTTTCAACGGCATATAATTCAATTAATAATCACTTTTGAGGAAAAGTCGTCCATATATTATGTCCTATCAATAACGACTCATCCTGTATATTATGCATAAAATCAAAATTAGTGGAAAAAACCCTCTTTCACCAGGTACCAATAAAAATAAAAAACATTGGCTTCACCTGTCAATTCGAAATGTGAATAGTGGTACCATTAACACACACCTAATATAAAGCTATAATACTTCACACACACACACACACACACACACACACACACACACACACACACACACACACACACACACACACACACACACACACACACACACACACACACACACACACACACACACACACAAGCAATTTTACGATGGACGTAATCAAGTACCTATAGTAATTAAAAATCCTTGGAGAATAATAACTAAAAGGTGTTGACTATTGATTGCACTATATATTTTCTGATTGACTCAGACAAAGAGAGTAAGTTCCACTTTTATTCACACATATTTCCTTTTGGATACTAATTGGAAAGGGATATTGTTCATTCATTTCAGATCTCAGACATATTTTCTTTTCATTTTATAAATGTTATAAGATGGCGTTATATTTTTTTAATTGTCTTTGATCCTTATTAGGTATTACCTAGTTAATTACATGAGTGCATTTTAAATGGTTATTTTAACGATTAAAATATGCAATCGTTTTGCCGTAACAGTTGCATAACGTTCGTGTGAATGCGTTATTTGAAATTGTGAGCATAGGCCAAGTACTTGATTGGAAACTTAGGTAGTATACAATAACGAGGCTGAGTGTTGTTTGAGTGCTAGTGTGGTATTGTGTAATTAAGAATGGTATGGAAGAATGAGGCTAAGTGCTGTTTCTAGTGTAGTGTAAATTATTGTTTGTGTAGTTATAATGTATAGCCCAAATTTGCCTCAAAGCTAAATTCGTGTTGTGATGTAATTTCTTTCTAAAATATGTGTGAACTTTACCTAACCCGCCTCTGTGGCGTAGTTGGCTAACGCGCTAGTCGTGTTAAGCCCGACCACCGAGGACGGGGAGATCGAGGTTCGAATCTCGGTCGGGTGAACTGGGGGTGGTTTTTCCTAAATGGTTTTCCACTCTCCCTCCACGCAAATGCGGGTTCACTTCCTCTATTCAACCTTCCCAATTCCTAATCCATTAGCGTAATTAGTACTTAAGCGTATAACCCGAATGGGTAGTAAGACGCGGTGCTAAATAATGAAAAACTTTACCTACCTAACAAGCAAATCTCTCCATTAGATCTTCACTAACACTACACTTGCACTCAAATAACACTCACAATTGTTCTGGCATAACATCCGTAGTTTTCTAGTGATCATCAGTATTATCTCTATTTATAGAATGTCCCAAATAAAACCAGCCCCAAACGCACAATATTTCAAAGTCTGTGACTGAAATGTGCGCCACCAGTCGCTATGCATAGTTTCAATAAATCA
This sequence comes from Timema podura, assembly GCA_033556935.1. Taxonomy (NCBI): domain Eukaryota; kingdom Metazoa; phylum Arthropoda; class Insecta; order Phasmatodea; family Timematidae; genus Timema; species Timema podura. Next base: position 42,908,223 of record JAVRXN010000011.1, on the reverse strand, counting down.
AAGTTTACCAGTCTGAGAGCGGAGCTACGCATATAGGCTAGTGGCGCACATTTTAGTCACAGAATTTGAAATATTGTGCGTTTGGGGACAGTTTTATTTGGAGCAATCTGTATAGCTTTAATACAAAATTGTATATTCTTGTCAGACCCAATTTGACCTTTTTTTAAGGTCAAAATTGATAGATGAGGACTTTAATAGAAATGTGTTGACCTGAAGATGTGCAACTTCTTTTAAAATTACTCCCCCCAGACGCAGCTCAAAGACCATTGGGCTATGGGGCCCATCTTTTGGTTGAGAGAACCCCTTAAAAACCTATAAAAAAAAACCCAACCCCCTCCCCACACATCTACGAAAAAATTCTCTCACTGCTTTCTGGCCCCCATTCTCCTTCCAGACGCATATCCGGAACAGCTGGAACTTGGGGGACCTATCTTCAGTTGGTACTAATCTGTCATTAAATTCATGGAATTTTCGTTTATCTCATTTTGCGGGTAAAAAATTTATATAATAATTCTATTCCTGTGAAAGAATATTTTATAAAATACGTAATGTCCGTGACCTAGTAATCACAAACAAGGCCACCGACGTAGTCTTCATTTAGGCCTAGTTTTATTCTTGATTTAAATAGGCACTGTAACAAGAATAGAGATGACGTTAGAATCTCTGTGGATTTTTTTCTATATTCATGGAGTGATTGTTGTGTTTGGGGAGTGTAACAAAAATAGAGGTGACCTTGGAATCTCTATGTAAAGTTTGTTTCTTTATTGCTCTGTTAGTCATTTAGTGTTTGTTGTATTTGAAGATTACTGAAAATATCTCCATTGTTTATTTTAAAACGCAAATAAAAGCAATTTCGCTAGGGTTTGCTGACTATTGTGATTAGTTGAAACTTTTCTGATTTAAAAATAGTTTTTTTTTTCTGTTTGTATCTAAGTATTTCACAATTTACGCATGGGTTTGCTATTTGGTTTTTAATACTAATCACAATATTTCCCAAAAGAGAAGCGAAGGGATTACTTGATTCTAAATTTTACAATCAATTTATCAGGACTTTTTTTGAATCGTAGGTAGTGTGTTTTGTTGTACGTCAGCTTACGTAACTTTTGTTAGGTGGTTTAATTTTTGATAAATGTAAACAAAGGTATGTTTAGTGAATATGTTGAGGCTGGATACTATTGAAGTGTGTGAACAAATCTATTTGATAATGACCCAAAAAGTAGTGGCTGTAGTATAGCTGAAATAATATTTAAAAGTGAATAAATAAAACTTCTTACATATCTTTCAATGGGATTGCATTTAAACAAGAACTGAACTAAATTCATATATTAATTTTTATAATAAATATACCAATGTAAAAAAGAAGACATGATAATTATATTAAAAGGAGTAGAATTATACTATTTTTTCAATCTAAAATGAAAAAAAAAAGTTTGTATTTTCTAAACAAATGGTCATCAACCTTTTTTGGTCGAGAACCTATATCAACCAGTGAGGGCGAAACGAAGGTCAACATATTTAATGTGTATATTTTTACCTACCAAGATACTTTTGTCTCTATGTAGTACATACTTATTTATAGTAAAGTGCAATCGTATGCAGGGACGGACATTAGACTTCAATCGCCCTAGGCTACATATAATTTTCCACCTGGTTTTGACTTATCCTAATAACAATCGAACGGAACAGGAATTTTTTCGCTAAAACGCGTTGAGTAATTCGATATTATTTTAATTTGTTTACTGTATTTCCTACAGTTTCCATTATAGAATAACACTAATAACAAAATTGTATATGCACTTATACTTATAAAATAAAACGTCTAGATTTTTTTCACAATCGAATGTATGAATAATATAGTCTAAAACGTTCAAGTCTGACTCACTGCTTAATACAGTTAAAGCGTTTGAGATGGGGAGGTAGAAAACGCGAAAAAAAGGTAAGTGTTTATGAAATTTTTATGTCAAAACATTTTTTTTTGCCATAAAATATCGCTTCAGTACGAACATTGTTTAATTTTATTCATATGTTGGTATCAATAGTTTTTGAAAATCTGTCCTGAACATAAGAGGTATTTGATATCAAACTTTTTTAATTAATCAAAAAGTTGTCATTAAATTCTAGGACACTTTTGACAAATATTCAAGAAATATTGAGGTCATCATGTGAAGAAAATTAATTCCTAATGTTGTACTGAAGCAATATTTGTTTATTTTGACAACACATTTTTTATATAAGAACTGCAAAAACAATTACCTTTTCTTGCGTCCCCTACATCTCCACCTTAATTTATCCTCATTCATTTTTTATTGTAAATATGTTTGACTCGACGCAATCAAGAAATACTGCGCTCTCCAGAGCAGTTTGTGACTTAGTATAAACTATACGAAGCGCAGTTTCCTCATTAGAGCACACGGTTTGTAGATCGTTCTTGAAGCCACTCCAACAATTTCAGTCTTGTTTTCCATTTTTTCTGAAGTTGAAGAGCAATATTCACGAAAGTAGAGGCAATCACCAACAACATATTTTTCAAGAACAGTTGAATATATTCTCCGCGGCACAGTTTTTTTTTAATTTACAGCTCCTGAAGTAGATCTTTAAATATTCTGTGATTAAATGTATATGTTTACTATGAGTTTCATAAAATCTTTCAATTTGTCATTTTACATGTGACATGCCCAATTTTCTTGATACAGCTAGCAATGAATCGATAGCAGATTCGGAACTTAAATTATTTTCTCATAAGAGCAATCAAACCATTTGTTACACCGATTATTGAAGGACAGCCGTCTTTGCACACTAAACTTAAATTGTTCGTAGGAATTGAGTGACTCTCAAAATAATCCTTAATTACGGTGAACTTATGACAGCCTCTTGTTTGACCTTTCATAGTTATGGCTACTAGAAAGTCTTCTTTTAATATTCTTTCATTTGAGCAATAACGCACAAATGGAGAACATTGAGACATTGAGGTTAAATCTGTACTTGAATCACACGCAAGACTAAAATATTTTCATATTTTGTTTCGTTAATAACTCCCTCAAACATGTGCTTTGAAATATCTTCTATGCGGCCTCGGCGACAGATCGATTCAGAAAGTAAAAGTTTACTTTTATCAACAATGAAAAATTTTCAAACAGGGTTTGACAAGCTATTATTATATAATACTTTATTAATTCAGCATCTGTAAATTGATTAATCCGTTTTGCTAGTATATTAAATACGCCGTAGGAAGATTTGGTAACACCTTCATTTTGTCTGATTGCAATCGACATAGCATTTTTCTGGCGACGAATGGAAATAAGCTTTTTTTTTTACCTTTCATGAGATCCCAAGAGAATTGCTTCATTGAATGAATATGTTTGCTTGTGTAATGGTGGAATATATTGTATAGATTCATTCCGACAACAGCATATTTAACATAAAGCAACAACTTCTTTATTTCCGCTTATAAAAAAAGAAGAAAAACCAAAGTCTTCCTCCCAACTTTCTTGAAAACTTCTGTTCTATTCACTTATTTTTCTTTTAATAGTTGTTTTTGACGAAACCCTTGCCATTGCTTCAATGTAGAGCAATCTTGAATTGTGATAGCAATCGTACGTAGAAGCAGAAGAATGGTGGTGACACGACGAACTGGATGATGCTTAGGTGCACAATCGACGAAGCTATTCATGTAACTTGTCGACCATCGTGCGAGTGTGCGTGGTGTGTATGGGTACGTAGGGAGCAGAACTGACCGTTACCTGAAACATAACGCTCGCGTTGCCAGCCACAGTGGCGTACTGGGTTTTTGCGCGATACCACATAACGAGGCGCCCGCCACGAACGCAGCAGCTACAAACGTCACATCTTAATTATGTATAGTTTGTTAGGTACCTAAGTGTATTTGTACTGTCTATATTTGTAGATGTTTATTTATCATATGATTTATGTATAGGTATATTAATATGAGTAATAGCCGCACGAAATATGACTTAAGGACCACATGTGGCACATGGGTTGCGGGCTGACGACCACTGCTATAAACCCACTTTCTTACCACGGTTACACTATAATACCTGAGTGTGTAGGTCTATACATGCGTGAATGTGGACTATACATTACAAAGCGTTAGCCTTAAAATTGTCATAAAGTAACTATTCTTAATAACTTATTATTTCTCCTTTATGGTAAAATAAAAACTTCAGCTTCTCTTTAAAAAAAGTTTATAATATGGTGTTTTAATTAACAAGCATAGGTATGTTTTCTCGCTAATATTTATTAATGCAAGCCTTATTTAAAATCTTTAATATAAGAAAGTGAATACTTGCTCAAAATTGGCAATCTTGTTCAATAGAAGGCTAAATGCATACGTTTAGTTCATCTTTTTTTTTTAGCACCGTGTCTTACTACCCGTTTGGGTTTTACGCTTATGTACTAATTATGCTAATGGATTAGGAATTGGAAAGGTTGAATTTAGAGAAAGTGACCCCACATTTGCGTGAGGGGAGAGAGTAGAAACCCATTTTTTGAACCCCCCACCCAGTTCACCCAATCAAGAATCGAACCTCGATCTCTCCATCCTCGGCAGTCAAGCTCAACATGAAATTAGTGCTTTAGCCAACCATGCCACCGAGGCGGGCTTACTTCTCTATTCTGACTAAGCTTATTCTTCCTTTCACCCTTCTCTTACAACCACTCTTTGTCATGTCAATAAGAAAGAGGGGAAATATAACTCTGGAACTTCTAGTCTCAGGTAAAGAGGAAAGCTCGCTGTTAATGCTCATACGTTAGTTTTCTCTTGCAAACTTATCAAGAAATTACTGTATTTGTTAGAGCAAGAATAAATATAGAGCCCTTTTTCAACAAGCCCAGTCTCATGGCTCCACAAATATGCTTAAAAAGTCGTAGAAAATAAGCTAAAGTCACATTTTTACACAATTTATTTCAATTAAAAAACTACAACTATAAGGTTGTTGAGGAAAAAGAGCTCTGTTGAAAATTTTTGACTTTATTTTGGCGTGAATCATATTTTGCAATAACGCATTGTATAATTAAATATTGCCTTCTGCGTGGCCGTTTCTCTCTTACCAAGATGGCCTCCTTAACACAGTGATTTTATGAATGGTTTAGTTAAAGAGATTATAAAACATATTTTATCTGTTTATCATTGGCAATATTTAGTAAAAATCAAAGTACCCTAGCTCTGATTTAGAAAGTCAATGGGTAACCAGGTGGTCTAGGGGTAAGGTGTCAGACCTCTGTGCTGAGGGTCCGAGGTTCAATCCTCGGTCCCGGCACAGATTTATCTGATTGCCAAACCCTTCCTTCACCTCTGACAAGATCTGTATTAATCACAACTTGTAAATGTGTTGAATGCCAGGCCTCCACCGTGGTTCGGATCCCACGTTAAACTGTAGGTCCTCCATTTCATCTCACAATCACCCTACCATTACACATTAACGTAAGTGTGTACAACCCGAACGGGTAGTAAGACACGGTGCTAGTAATAATAATAATAATAATAATAGTAATAATAATAATAATAGAAATCCAAGGTTCGATTCCAACTACTTCATTAATTGAGAATTTGTATTTAATAACTGGATTCTCATTTCTCTATAGGCAGTTGCTGTTAGAGTTACTTTAAATTTAATTTAGTTGACAGATTATTCGCTAATATTAATGTTTCAAATCAAAATACGCGATTTCTATAAAAAATAAAATAAATTTTCTATTTTTTTTGAATGTGTTGCATTTGTGCGCAATGCCACACCCCCTAATTAGTTCACCAATATTTAATGATAGTCCATTCGTGAATAATCGACAGACCATATCATTAACATGCAAATTTTCGAAACATGTTTCCCTCAATAACTTACGTCTGATTTAATGTCACATGTCGTAAATTACCATGTCAAAGATGCATACCAGATAAGCTTCGGAGGGAGTCTTATGGGATAATCCATACCCCTTGACAACTCTCCTGCCCTTCTCCCTTCTGCAGTTGCGCTCTCCTCCTAATCATGACGATTATCAGGAATTACGCGACCAAATGTAATTAATTCAGCCATTAGCAAAGCGTCTCTCGCTGTACCTTTGAAAGGGATGAGCTACAGCCCTCCATCAGTAAATCCACCCTAGTAACAGGGGCTTGCGCTTGCCAATACCAATCAGATCTTTAGGGGAGTTACTTGCAACCCAGCTTTTGCGTTCGTCTGAAACGTTATCCACATGCTTTACTATCCAACAGGTGAACAAACACTTATTCATTTTATTTTATTTTATTATAATCTTCATCCTGTTCCCTCATTTAAGATAGCTAATGTCATTTAAAACGAGCCCTGACATTAATACTCTTCTTCGATTATATGGCTCTCTTCCTAAACTGCCTAGTCCTTTGCACTGACTTAAAACCAACAATAAAATATAAGTGACTTACTAATGATCTGGAACGGGCCTATGACCTCAACATCATTAGCAAATTCTATGAAAAAACTATTTTAGTGTAGCCTATGTGTTTCTTGGGTCAATCTATTTACGTTCCTTACTTCCCACCCGCCTCAGAGGCGTAGTTAGCTAACGTGCTAGCTTAGTGTTGAGTTAGACTGCTGAAGACGGGTAGATAGAGGTTTGAATCTCGTTCGGGTGAACTGGGGTGGTTTTTCCTACAGAGTTTTCCACTCTCCTTCCACGTAAATGCGGGTTCACTTCCTCTAAATTCAACCTTCCCAATTCCTAACCCATTAGCGTAATTAGTATTTAAGCGTATAACCTGAACGGGTAGTAAGATGCGGTGCTAAATAATAATAATAATAATAATAATAATAATAATAATCTTTAGCTTAGTTCAAGAGGAGTGTGCTGTTTTTACTACCCTCCTTAAGTACACTTTCGCCAATATGCGTAAAATGAGTTGGGAATTTTTTGTTACAACCCAGAAATGTTTATTTTCTGAGTGAGAGGACTAGATTTACATGTGTACAAAATGTTACATCCTCATCATTAAATCATAAAAACCTAAAATAATTTCTCCCTGTGCAATTGTCCGTTGGTCTTTATGATTTGTGTACGGAATCACTCTATAGGCCGTAAAATGCAATAAATCAAGCCCAATTTTTTTTATTAACTTTGTCTATCTTAAGGATAGACCCAACCTTTTGAAATTAATTCCTATTAGATAACATAGAGTAGAATTTTTCTTCAAAAATCTAGCTCTAGACGAATTTTAAAAAAATAAATAAATTCCAAGGTGTGTACACTTTTGGTTTTGCAAAGTATTTATAACTTCCGCTCTGGTGTATTTTTCACTGCATCTTACCACTCAAGCATGATGTTTGCATTTATTTACACATTATATATATATTTAAAATGTAGCCAATTTTTTTGAAAGTGAATCCCAGCGTTCTACCTTAACGATTTTCCAATTTTTTTAACTAGACCTTTTGGGCACATCCTCTATGTAGGCTATATGCTTTCAATTAAAAAAATTGAAAGCATATAGCATACATTGAGGATGTGCCAAAAGGTCTAGTTAAAAAAAAAATCCAAGAGGAGAATTTTCTATTTTGGATTAAAATTATTAACATTATTGTTAACATTAATTGAGCTTCCAATTTACAATTCCATAGTCTACTAAAGGCTATAGTTGAGAACTGTCATTGCAAAATTGACTTAATGCATAAACGAGTCAGCTATTTTCGCATATTAATGATGAGAGCCAGCCTTACGCTGTCAATTTTATTGATCTAGAGTGTCTGTTGTAGGGTTGTTACCCTTATACAACTAATCATCATTGTAGCCATCGTCTGTCTTCATCTGTAGATTCCTAACTTCACTCCTGCACGTTGCTAACAGTCTCAGCCCTACTAATTACCTACATCACGTGCGTCCTGTAAGCAACCAGTGGTGGTCTAGCAACACAAACATACCTCCTTCCTTTTACCACTCTCCTAGTCCCCCGACCGTCAATCAGCACCTTTCATCATCGCTAGCATGTACAATAAAGATCTAGCTAGCTCTGTCGTTACCCACTGAATTAAATGTTCAGGTTAGATACCCAGTATGTCCAATTTTTTTTAAGCATTGCGTCTTACTACCTGTTAAGGTTATACGCCTATGTACTAATTACACTTGGATAGGTATGTGTGATTTTAAAATTAAAGGCCTTTCTATTTAGATCAGACTGAATAAAGAATATAATATTATTTAGATAGGAAGGTGCTTTTTTGACAGTTATAAAATATCCTTAAACAATGTTAAGATATCTACACGAAAATGCAAGTGAACTGCAATATTGTTACTCTTCATAGATAATATCATTCTTATAAAATTGTACTAATAATGAAGTAAAATTATATCAATGTAGGCCGCTAAAAACATGTTTGTATTTTTTAAAAGCTCCTTGTTAATTTTTATTATATACCTCAATTTTATCTTTTGTGGTGCTGACTGACAGCTCACAGCTGACTTCTGATAGCTTTGAAAAGTTACTATGTATCCTTCCGCCGAACCATATGATCTGCAAAAACATGTATTTATCAGCTGTCACTTCTGACAGCCAAAATTGAGGTCTATACAAGAAACATTTATGACTGTTTTATTTATTTTTTATTTATATATATTAATTTTTTATTTATTGTTGACCTTGATATGTTGATGTTAGGGCTAGTATTAATTATTTATTTTTTCCATGATATTATTTTTTTTTAATTTAGTATTTAATCCCATATTGGTTTTTATTATTATAAATAAATAATTTTTAAAATTTTATTTATTTTACTAATAATTATTTGTTGATAGTTTTATTAATAACATTATAAATGTGATAATATATTACTGTTTATAAAATTTTAAAATATTATATTTTATTTTAAAAAAAATAAATTTTGCATTTAATCCCATATTAGTTTTTATATTGATAAATAAATCATTTTTAATAGTTTTTTTACAAATAGTATTATTAATAACATTATAAATGTGAAAAATCTAAATGTACTAGTATTCCTATAGAAAAATATATAGACTTATGGTGATCGTTAGTACTAAACCAAATATTAATGCAAGTTTCTTTGATGATTGAATAGTTTGGCTGAAGAATTATAAGTAGGCCTAACCGATATTTTGGAAGCCAGTCATATCAATTGAAAAGTGGGCCTTTACAATGCTTTAATTATTTAAATATTGTATAGTTATGTGGAAAAACAACTTTTACTCACAGATTTAATTCCTTTTTTTGAGCACTTCATAAAGGTCTAAGTATATTTGTATTAAGTCCCTTAACCTAGTGGTAGCCTACTGTTTAAAAACTAAAACCTTTGTGGCTATGTAGGACCTTCTTGCAACTAAATGTCAACGCCGATTAGTAGTGTAATAATTAAAAATTAAACATTTTGTGCTATTGTATGAGTACTATATAACAATTCAGACTTTTGTTTATAAAATGAAAAATAATATTCTTACCTCTAGAGAAATTCTCGAAGAAAACATTCATTATGCTCGCCTTTACAATCTGTTATATTATTTTGTTTTAATATGTAGGCCTATTTATGATAACTTTAAATAATCTAACAAACAAAAATCAATATCCAAGAAAATATGTTTAGGCCTATAAAATAAATGACAATGACAAATCAAAAGCTATCCTAACCAACAAAAATCTATTTTAAATTCACTACTTTTAAACAGTTATAACAAAGTCTCTAATAAAAATGCAATAACTTATAACTTGAAATCTTAGCCTGGTATTTTATTTACCAACACTGGAGAAACACTCGCAAGTATTTTTTTTATTACACTTCACAGATGTATTTGGAATAATATAAACATCATAAAACTCGAGGTTTAGCCTAGAGGCCAACACAACACAATCTTGGGGTTAAAATATTTATTTAATAGTCTTGATACACTTAAATTTTCGAATAATGTATATCGATCACTCAGAAACACTCGCTTTTCTTTTTATCACACGCTTTTAATTTATATTTACTAAATAATTATTCTAAGATCACTAAAAAAACGTTTATTTTCCAAGGATAATATGTTCACACTGAAATAATATTCTCAAAAGAACACACAGATTAAGTAGCCGAATTAATATTCAAAAAAGACACTGTATTATTCAAAGTTGTAATAAAATTATCAACGGTAGCAAAGATACGCCTGTAAATACTCAACTACAATTTTACAAGTATTAAATATTTTTTTCGCTTCAAAACTTTTACTCGCTCACGTGGTTTTATTAACTGTATTTTATACGAGAATTCACTGTTATAATGTCTATTTAAAATTGTTAGATTTTGGTTATGAAAATAACCGTTTGGTTGGTTGTTAAGTTTTGAAGTTTTCTTTTGCTGTTTAATTCAAATTAATTATTAAAAGCAAGAGAACGTTAAAAGTGGCCTTAAATGCTGAAAACAAATATGGCCACTGGATAGAAAAGCTATCCTGCCGGTGATGACGTAGGGAACTTATTTCAGTTTTTACGGCGAATCGTATCCATACACGGTGTTTACAAAATTTAAACTTAATATTATTTCAAAAATATTTTGTATCTTTTTTACTCTTTATTATCACAAACCATTTATTTATGTTAAAGATATGCGAGGCCAGTTATAAAAATATGAATAACTGAATATAATACTATTAAATGTAAAATTTCACGCTCTATTTAAACTGTAATGGCCACAAGAATTAAAAGAAAAACTAGAATGAATTAACTAGACTTTTTTTTCTTAAATTAGATTATGTAAAAAAAAATTATACTCTAATCCTTGGGGAAGCATAGGTAAAAGTGATTGATAATATTTTTAGTGATAATAATAGTGACACTTACCAAATAATTATTATTTACAAATATGTTGACAAAAGTTACTTTCAGACAATGTTGGCATTACTTATACCATCTGCTCGCTTCTGCTAGCTGTCATGTAAAACCACAAAAGTGGAAATCCAACTGTACTACTGTTTATGTAAATGATGCTAGTTTGTGGTGCAGAAATTTAAAGTGAGTTTCAGAAATATTGAGAAATGTGCTTAAAAATGTAACTATTAAAAGTATTATGTAAAAAGATAATAAACAAAGGCTTGCAATAATAATATTATTATTTATTTATGCATCACAAGATTTTTAAGTGTAAGCAGATTGCGTTATATTGTTACCATATTTAACAGCCCTCCCTTTACTCCTGATCAAACAATCACCCTAGATAAACTCACCCTCAGCGATATTCAATTAATTGGCTCAACAGAGGATAGTTTTCACATTAGTTCTACCCCTTAACTTTGTTTGGTGAAGGCAGGAAGGGTGGAAATGACAGTCGTGCAGTGTAAAACCCGTTATACACACCAGACTTTACTATTGTAGAATAGATCGATTTACAGTACAAACCATAGAAGGTACACGGAAGCCATGTTACCACATATCGGAAGAACCGGTGGAAAAAACAGATAATATTTTAATGTCTTAGCCTGGAAAAATTCGGAAATAACTCATAATTAAAAAAAAACTAAAATATTTTTGGTACATTTGTGAATTTGGGATATCTTAATATATATCATTCTTCTGTACGTGTGTATATCACTGAACTCCTCCTAAACGGCTGGACCGATTTTGATGAAATTTTTTGTGTGTGTTTGAGTGGGTCCGTGGATGGTTTGGATTCACAATTGGACCCAGTAGGTGGCGCTGCAATCGGGTTCTAGGATAAATTTTTTTAGGGATTCTTTTTGGGGTGGGGGGATTTCTTTTTTATACAGCTGATATTTGTGGAGTTGTGGGCAAAATGCCAAAAATGAAAAGATGTTTTATTTTGTATGTTGTCTTGACAAACACTGAATTAGTAATATTTGTGTAACTCACTAATTGGAGTTCATTGTGAATTTGTAATTGTGATGATCAATAGTATTTGTTTTATTATCGAAATCAATTATGCCACCCAAACGAAAAGTCAACGTTCGGGCAGGACAACGTCTGTCGGGTCCGCTAGTTGAATTATAAGTTTTAAACAGTAGTCCTTTGCATAGAAGAAAAAGTGAACTGAAAAACAAACCACGCTGTTTTGAATACATATCTTACACCCAATTTCTCTCTCTCTCTCTCCCCCCCTGAAACATTGGGTTGTGTAACAACAGTTGCGTGCATTTTCCCATCAAGGTCAAATCAACCGGTTCCAAACACCATTAGTATGATTTCACACTCGTAATTTTTATGAAAAATAAACTTTCATCCCTCTATATTATTATAGGTGTCTGTAAAAATGCGAGTTCCTTTCCTGGAAAAATTGAAATAAGTAAAGAATTTTTATTTTAAGAAAATAGTGGCAACCGTGGGTACACAGATGATGGTTAAGATGGTTTAGATGTCCTTCGAGCATTATACAACATACCTTGAGAGATTTGGGTTCGAATCCCGTTATAATATCACTTATTTTAACGCGTTTTAACTATACCCATGCATAATAATCAATCTGATAGTGTTTTAGAGATGAGAAAGAGATACATTTTGAGGAAATGTGCCCAAATTTGCACGAAGAGAGAGTGTGTGAAATCAATTAGCAAAACCACCCTCTGTACACTCAACTGGGATTAGAGAACACCGATCTCTTCGTCACCAGCAGCCCATACTATTGTGAAAATGACGTCTTAGACAATTAGACCACCGAAGTCTATTGATTACTGACTCTTTGGACCACGTGACCATTGGTTCAAGCTCTCTCATGTGCACAGTCTTAATACTCGTCTGAGCTACCCTCATATTACCACTAATGGGATAGGGGTGAGGAAGATAGAATTTAAATTGAATTCCCCCACATTTGCGTTAGGAAAAGGGGGGGAGAGGGGGGAAGTGGGACATTATTTAGGAAACATCACTCCAGTATACTTGGTCCAGATTAGAACCCCGACTTCAATGTCACCATAAAACAGGACCAAAATAGATTAACGCTTTATTCTTTGTGCCCACTGATATGGGTATGCAAACATTCCTACTATAGTAGAGCTCTAATAAAAATAAACGTTTAAAAAGTAAAACCATATTCTTTTGTGATTAACAAAGATAACATTTTACTACTGTATATTAGTGAAATTAGCACCCGCTTCGATGGCCTCATGGTCTAACGCGCTACTTTCGCAGTAGACTAGACTGCCGATGACGGGGAGATCGAGGTTCGAATTTCGGTCGGGTGTACTGAGGGTAGTTTTTCCGAAATGGTTTTCTATTCACTCTCCCTCCCCTCAAGTGTGGGTACAATTATTCTAAATATAATATTCTTAATTACTAAACTCATTTGCGTAATTAATACATAAGCGTACTGTACAACCCGAAAGGGTAGTATGATGTGGTGCTAAGAGTAAAAAATAAAACTGTAGTATTAGCTTATAGGTATGGTTTTGATATTATTGATCAAAAGTGACTTGATGAATATATATAGGGAAAATGGCTAAGTACTTTTTTTATTGTCAAAAAGGTTCCTTTCTATCTAAATCATTATGTCATTACATTTTTATTATGTTTTAGATTTCTAGATTTTGTGCACATCCCCGAAGCTGAAGATTGTAGACAATCAGGGGAACAGGTTATTTTCAAGATTTATTTATTAGATGGAGGTTGTCTGCTTGCAAGGTTCAAAAGAGGTCATGTTGGAGGACTAAATTATTGATGTAAGCTATAAAATTAATAAAACTTGTTTTATTACTGTAAATAATTAAGACCTACGTTCTTAATAATAATTGGTAACCATCGAATTTATTTCTACGGACTTAATGAATACTTCTATGAACTGAACTCTACTTGAACTAAAATTGCTAACTAAATATAATCTTGATTTTGCGTGTATTTTACTTTTTATTTGTGGTTAATTACCTATTTTTATTGTGCTTGATCCCCAATTACTAGTCGGTATATTTTAGCATGTTTTGCTATTATTTATTTCCTATTTTACCATCTGCAAGATTTTTTGATAGCTCCTCCTATAAAGTTTATTTAACTATATATATAATTTTAAAAATAAAAACTTCTTGAAAAAATCTCTCTTCATGTTTATTGTTTAATTTCCTCAAATCCATGATGCCCCATCAAACACACAAATTAAATCGTGCAATCCAGAAAAAATTGTGATGCGGTGTGATGTAAGCATCTAACTTCTGAACCTATTCTAAAAGGGTTTGTGGTTCACTCTTAGTGAAGGAGTGAAACAGGTTTGTCGTTTGCAACCTGCAACCGTTACTAATCTGCAATTTGTTGTGATGCAACTTGGGACTCGTGTTTATGCTCTATTAATCCTTGGATTTGCCATTCAAGGCTAGTTAACAGATAATTACTTGCTGCGAATTCAGAACGTCTTGTACGGCTTCACTCAGTGTCTTGAGAAAATAAGTACCAGTTTATAAGTTATGATAGCAATGCCCTCAACTGACGTACCTGCACCAACGGGATATGGCGTCCAGCTCATATGGTCTGGTAATCCGGTGGCAGGGATATAGTGGTTAGAATCTCAGCTAGATTCATTGAGAATAGTTTTTCTCAAATAGTTTCCAAATCTACCTCCAAGCAAATACGGGTTCGTTTCCTCCAACAAGCAATGAATCATCATTACTACCCTATTATTGTATTTTTTTCCCCGTGTCTTTTTTTTCTCTTTAGCACCGCGTCTTACTACCCTTTCGGGTTACACGCCTATGTACTAATTACACTAAGAGGTTAAGGATTATGAAGGCTCAATTTATAAGAAATGCACCCACATTTGCGTGGAAGGAGATTGGAAAACCATTAAGAAAATCACCCTCAGTGCACCTAACTGGGATTGAAACCCGATCTCCCCGTAATTGTCAGTCTAGTTCAACACGAGATTAGTGCGATAGACCACCGAAGTGGTTCACCGTGTCTTACTTACTACACACCTATGTATTAATTACACTAATGTGTTAGGGATTATAAGGATTAATTTTTAGGAAGTACACCCCTATTTGTATGGAGGGAAAATGGAAAATATTTTAGGGAAAAACATCCTCATTGCACCGACTGGGATCGAACCCATATCTCCCCATATTCGGCAGTCTAATCTATTGTGAGAGTAGCGCCTTAGAACATGCGTCCGCTGAAGGGGATTATTGTAATTAAATGCGGATTAAGCGTCCCGGTAATAAGACGTGGGGTAAATATATTTAAAATTAAAGAAAATAACTTTAAAGCGCTTAAGATGAGCTAATAACCTATATTGGATTCTAATCTGCAACTTTGTATAATAAGATGCTCTTTTCACATAAGTTTCTTACTGTCTTTTATTAAAATACTCAATAGAAAAATCAAGTATATATTTGACCCACTATTGATCACTGAACAATTCTATGCGAAAAACATATGACAGTAGACTACCGAGCCTGGTGGGATTTCTTAGAACTAACGATAGCTTTTAAGCAGATACACACACAACATACTCTCTACTCGTGACAACTTTAACTCGACAGACAGCACCGGGCTTAGTTCTAAAACATTGGTTTATATGCTACATCCTCTCGTATTAGACCGGACTGTCGATGAGGAAAATGGGGTTTGAATCCCGCTGCAGTGTTACTGAGACTGGTTTTTCTTTATTGGTTTTCCCACCTCCCCACTAAAATTTGGGTAGAATTCCTCATCCTAGCACATTAGCGTAATTAATATGTATGAATAGCCCTAGCCGGAAGTAAAGCACAATGACAAATTTTATTAGGTTGGATTAGCACAGATTTTATTTATTCTGCGTCTTACTACCCGTTCATGCTTTACATATTAACTACTCTAGTGTGTTAGAGTGAGGAAGGGAGAAATTTAGAGAAACGTAGCCACATTTGGTAGAGAAGAGAATTTGTAACTATTCAGTAACAAAACATCTTCAATACACCAACCGGAATTTTAATCCAAACCTCTCCATCACTGACAAACTGGACTAAATAGCAAGGAGTCAAACCGGAACCAAAAAACTATCACCTAAATTACAATTTTTTTAAGGAACCAGCACCAGAACCAGAACCCAAAATATAAATTACTTAAGAACGGAACAGGAATTGGAATCGATATATTTTTAGGTTCATAAATGCTCTTGTCGGTTCAGGTTCTACATTTTTACAATTTTTTTTTATAATTACATTTTATGCCCTCCTTTCTTTAACGTAATATTATTTTGAAATACTCTATTTTCCATTTTACTAAGGAATTTTGGTCAATGTATTTAGTATTTTTTATATAAATAATTTTAATTTTTTTGTAAACAAAAAAACATGTTTCTAAATACGAATTTTATAACGTTAGTATTATTATTAAATAGGGTTGCCAAAGTCCCAGTTTTTTGGGATTGTCCCGTGTTTAGATGTAGCTCGGTGTCCTGAAAGACCACTTCGGGACATATGATTGGGATCGGTTTTTAACTTTTTGTTTTGTTCTCTTTTACCCCAAAAATCGGTGATGTAGGAGGCCTAGTAACATTATTTTTGTCAGGTTGGTATGGATAAGTACTACACAATTTGGGAAAGTCCCGTCTATTATATAAGTTTAGTGATTACATTCTCTTTGAATTTGTACGTCATAGCGCCATTGTGAGAGTGTAAGTGTAAATGCAGGGATATGTTTCTTTCGTGGTTCTGAAATTTACTTATATATTAAATTTAATAATTTACAGTGTTAAAGTCAAGCATTCAGAAAAAAAGTGTGAATGAAGGAGGCAAAATCTTATCGCAAATATAAGTAAACTTTTAAGATTGTCTCTTATTTTAAATTAAATTATTAACGCTGCTGTTTTCTTTTTTTGTAATATGTAAAAGGCATTTATTTAATATGTATTAAAAATTAAATAAAATTGTGATTTTTTTTGTCCTGATTTGCCCTAGCAAAAATCTAGCAACCTATATTGAATAAAAATGTAAATAACAATAACAAGTAGGCCTACTGGTACTTTATTAAGAAATGAAAAGAACAAACACATTTATATTTATCTATACGGAACCAGAACCGTAACCTTTAAAATATTTGTTTGGAGAATCGGAACAAGAACAAGAACCGATAAATATTTCGGTTCAACCCCCTGATTGATATTGTGACCACGTGTACATCGCCTGCGGTGCGACAAGCTATTCCTTCCTTTCTTTGTTTACTTTGTCTATCAAGTGAGTGTTGGTTATGTCGTTGTGCAAATACCAACAACGTTTGTTGTACAGAGAAACAGACAGGACGGTGGACTGGCTCTCTACCTCATTAGCCAACAGCGAGAACTAATTGGGTAGGGGCTTAGATCGTGGCGTTCGACCGGTGTTTTTCAGCATAACAGGTACAACTGCTCTTGAAATGTGGAAACTTGGATTACTATTAGAAGGATATCAATACAAATTATCTAGTTTGTTGAGATAACGTGTTTTATTGTCCCAATGATATCTTTTCACGGCTGACACTTTAGTTCAGTTGGTAGTGACATTTTAAATTGATTTTAGTGCACAATGTTCGAGTCCAGAGTAGAGATGAAAATGTTCTACTTTAAAATAAAGTTGAATCTCATTAACTTAGTGACAAATTATTGATTCGATTTTTGGGGGTTGTATTTATCATAAAATTTATATATATATATATTAGTGCTTAGACTAAATCAATATATATAATTATATAAGTGCTAAAACTCATTATATATATAATATATACCTACAGCTTTCCCTTTTGATATAATTTATTATCAATACTTATAAAATAACATTAATAATGTAAAATATTATCAATTTTGGCCGCAAAATAAATATATTTGTATTGTTCCTACGAAAATTGGCTTGTATGTTTACATATGTTATAGCATGATACAATTTAATTTGACGACGGACATAATATATATACACACAAAATGTTCCCAGATTACGTTGCAAAACTTTGGGAAGTGTTAGAGAATTGGAAAACTAATTCATTAGCTTTTAGAGCTTAGCCAGTTCTCGCTTCCTTTTTTGAGCAAAAATCAAAAAACTAAACAAAATATTTACTCCATCACTTAATCTATACATTTTCTTCAAAATGTTGGCCCCCAGCCCAGGGACCAGTGGTGCAACTATCAATGACAGAATGAGTAGCTGACCAACATTACGTGTCTTTCCTTTCTTGGCAAGCTTGAGCTATCCTTTTTTGTAGGCCTAATTATTGAAAGTAATTAACAGGGTAGTCAACAAATAACAATATTGTTAAAATGTACATTTAAAGGAAATATAAAATTGTGCAATACCTTACACGCCATTTTTTTACATTATATTTTTTAACTTATTTCATGCTTTTAGCGAAATAATAACGTGGTTTGTCGATGGCCTTCACAATGTATCTCATTGGTTATTTAATACCAGACTCCTAATAAACTAAGCAAATGATTGGAGCAACTGAAGAGTCATTTTAATGAAAAATGTTGCACCTTTTTTATACAAAAGGGTTTTTTTGATGAACATAAGATATTTTGAGTTACTTAACTTTTTATACAGAAAAACGTGTTTTTATATAGTTTTTTTGCTGTTTGCTCGAAAAGGAAGCAAAATGGATTAAGTCTTCACAGGGTATTTTGAATTAGTTTTTATCACCCCAACCGCTTCTCAAAGTTTGGCTGTTAAGTCAGGAATATATAGGCTATATATATAATATATATATATATATATATGTAATACGTCTTAGTATTTTTACAGACTATTCGTATATTTACAATAACAAGATAGGGGTAAAAGTATGATTCAGAGGAAATTTTCCTACATTGGCGTGGAAGGAGAATGTAAAACAATATTATCAAAATCATCTTCAGTATACCCAGTAGGGATTCGAAAACTGACCTCTCCATTATTGACAAAACCAGAGCAGGCAAAGTTGACACCTTAGCCCACGTGGTTCCAGTTTTAGGTTTTTTTTAGCACAGCTTTTTACTACCCGTTCGGGTTATACGCTTATCTTCTAATTAAGCTAACTAATGGTTTTAGGAATGAAGAAGGTTATATTCATAGAAAGTGTACCCAGATTGTCGTGGAGGGAGAGTAGTAAACAATTTGGGAAAAAAACACCCTCAGTACACCTGACCGAGATTCGAACCTCGATCTCCCCGTCATCGGCAGTCTAGTCTACAGCAAGAGTAGTGACTTAGACCAAGGGGCCACCGAAGACGGTTACAGTTTTAGCTAAGCCATTAATAGCCATCACACGGATGTGCCTACTAAAGTGAGTGAAAATACGACTTACAAAATAATTGTATCTAAGAAAGCTCACCTAATACTAAAGAACTAACCTTAGCGCCAGGAATAAGACAAATATATGAACTGATCCACAAATAATACATTCTTCTGGGCGTCAAATAAAGGTATATTACCTTATTTGTCTTTTAGACTACCTCTCTTACCACAAGGTCACGGGAATGAGAAAGGTCATGGCTGCTGATCTCTCGTATTTAATTATAATAGGGTGTCTCACAAATAAATCAACTGGTCTTGAAGAGAGAAGGCTTTACATGTTATTACATCATTTGTATAATCGTATAATATGACTAAATTATCTGACATTTTATGGCTGTATTATATTTAAAGTTCATTTTACATAGAAAGAGTCTTTTAAAAATGAGAGTCATATTTTTTTGTGGTCAAAATTATTACAGTTTACCAAATTATTAGTGTTATTTTAAAGGTTTTGATAATATCTATCAAAAGTGACAGTTGTAGATTACACAAATTGACGTATTAACATATGAAAGTAGATCTAGTATATTTTCTACCTGTTGAATAAAGCCATTCCCTATAATTATTGTTGGACTGTACTTTCATCACACGTATGCCAAGTCATGGGTTCTATAGTTTTCACAACTAATAGACGCTGTAAGTTGTTATGGCCGTGAGACAAATATAGGGAATCACCTTTTTTAATTATGACTGTCATACATTTAATTTTAATATACTTTGAAATATTATTTATTTGGTGATTTCAACTTGAGATATTATAATTGGCGGGGAGATTCCTCTAAATTATAGCTTCCTTAAAATCAAAGGTGAAAGTTTCTTGTCAATAAACTATTATTACAATCTGTTCAAGATATATATATATTTTTTAAATCACCCCGTGCTACTTAGGCTTATGATCTGGGGATGAGGAAGGTTAACCTTAAAGGAAGTGTAATAGCATTTGCATGGATGGAGAGTAGGAAATCATTTAAGAAAAACTACTCTTGGTACACCCAACAAGGATTAGAACCTCAACCTTCTTGTCATCAGCAGTCTAGTTTTTTGCGAGAGTAACGCCTTAGATCATGTGGTCACTGAGGTGGGTTTCAAGACAGCTTTACCAGTGTAGTGTCATGGAGTGTCACCAAGGTAATCAGAGCTAACGTAAACTGTACCTGTAATATGTTCTCATGACCCTCTTCAGTGATCGCGTGGTCTAACGCGCTACTATCGTGTTATACTAGACTGCCGAAGACGAGGGGAAGTGGGTTTATTCCCGGACGGGTGCACAGAGGGTGGTTTCCCTAAATGGTTTTACCCTCTCCTTCCACGCAAATGTTGGTGCACTTCCTTTCAATTAAACCTTCCTAATCCCTAAACCATTAGTGTTATTAGTGCATGGGTGTACAACCCAAACGGATAGTAAGACGCTTATCTAAAAAAATATGTTCTCATCACTCGATATATAACTATCATTGATCAGGTATCAACTAAGGTGTATCTCCCATGGGAAGTAGAGCTAACACTATGTATGATTTGTCAAATGGGGACCAAGTAGGCGAGAACATATCACAGGTACAATTTAACAAGCTCTACTTATCCTGGCAACACTCCACGACACGATACTGATATGGACTTTTATTCACAGTTAAAAAAACTACTAAATAAATATATTTTCACATGCCCATAGCCACGTGATGTCTATTTTATGTTGACAGCTCTCGTTTATTTTTATCACGTCTCACTTCTCATTTGGGCTACGGGATAGAAATGTGAGAAAGGTAGAATTTAGAGGAAATGCAACCGTATTTACGTGGTGAGATTGTGGGAAATCATTTAAGAGAAACACCTTCAGTACACCCGACCGGTTTTTGAACCCTGCTATTCCCATCAATGGTATTACAGTCTATTAGAAAATTGGACCATCAAAATGGAAGTCTCTAAATAAAATATTGTTTGAGAAATATTTCTCAATTTCTAACGAGAAGTAGCATCAGAGCATGTGAAATCAATTAATGAGAAATGCCCAGCTATCGGCAGGTGGACCACAGCGTAGCATGATGGCTCACACTCCTAGCCAGGTAATAAATTACCCGCTGATGGAGTTAAGCGGGTTTTTTTAATTGACAATTTCAACACAAGGCTATTAGGATTTGGTTATTTTATTAGTTTTTATTACTATTATTTGGGTATCATATCTTTGACCCCCTTTTCGGACTATCTGTAACTTAAACTAATAAGTCCAAGGAAACAGTAGGAGGAGTTTAAAGTCAAAAGAAATCTGAGAGAATTCGCTTTGTTAGAAGATGTAAAACATATATTGGAAAAATATTTCACTACCATTCCAAACCGAAATTAAATTTTGATCTCTTGGCTCTTAGTCAGGAAGGGAATTTTTTTCTTTAAACAAGCATGTAGCAAATTTTTTTTACTTAATACAATAAAACGAGATAGATTGTTTTAAGTGAATGTGCCAGTATTCTCTTGTAGAGAAGATGGAATCCCACATTTTGAAGAAAATACAGCTCTAAGTTAATCCAATCAGGGATTGATCCTTGCCCATACGATAAGAATTAGGTAATCTAGTACAAACATAGCCTTTTCGGTACTAAAATTAAATCAAACAAAAAACAAAGGTTAAGCTGTATAAGAATGATTGTACCAGCACTAACCGAAAGCGAGGATGGAAAACTATTATGTGTGAAAAATCATAAACCAAGCACTTAACACAAAGTGGTTAATCACCATGAACCGCACTTGCAGTAAGCTCCGAATCACCCGTATTTCACTTGATTTCGAACCACGTGAAAACTAAATATTAGAATCCACCGGGATTCGATCCAATCGTCCCAACTATCATGCCCGCGGTTGAGTACATTGTTAATTTAAATTACCATTCTTAGTTTCAACTGGTTTCAGGTCTATTGGGTCAGGTGTCAGTCACTCTAACCGTGAGACCAAACATTTAAACTCGGGGTACTAAATATTCGATGAACTATTTCGAGCTAAGTGGATTTACTAATTACTGAATAATTTGCAGACATAATTTCCCGTTTTATCCCTAATTAACTTCTTACCGAGCAGATGTAGTTTTGAGCCTCGATGACCTTCTGAAGTGGCATAAATTAGGGGAGGTGAATCAACATTGTACAAGGAAAACAGGAAACACCGCTTAGTAGGTTAGTTGCTATAAGATATTACTGTTCAATAAATGACAGTTGAACCATGAATAGTTAATTCAAACTGTGACGCAATTATCTTGAGAATAATTGATTAGTTAATAATAAAACAGGATAGTATATTTGTATTTGAAACTTTTATGAGATTGTCGATTACAAAAACGTATAAGATTACACTCACATTTTAAACTAAAAAAAAAGAGGTTTGATTTGCACTAACAAGATCAATTAAAAATGTAAATAAATACTCAGGCTGTATACTCAAATAGCTTATATAGACTTACATCAGCGGGCACGTGGGCAAAGGTGAGAACCTCGTCTGTTGTAAAGCACTTTGGTCCAGATAACCAAAGTTAGTTCAAACTTAATGCACTGAAGATTCTTTGCCCACTGATCCCCTCATATATTTGATAAAATAATGCTTTCCTCGTTATTTACTCTGACAGGGATATTAGTCAGGTATTTTTTTTTATAAAAGCCCATTTTTTATCATACAAATTAGATGCCGAAATAGTGTATTTTATGAAGGAAGCCACTTCAGTTTTCAACCCGTTCACCCTTGGTAGCCATTTTTAAATATGGCGCCTACTTGTGCATTAAGGGATGGGGCTGGTTTTTTTTATTAGCACCGCGTCTTACTACCCGTTCAGATTATATGTTTATGTACTAATTACTCTAATGATTTTTAGGAATTAGGAAGGTTATATTTCAAGGAAGTATACATGCATTTGCTTAGAGGGAGAATGGAAACATATTTAGGAAAAAACTCCCTCAGTACACCCGACTGAGATTTAAACCTCGATCTGCCCGTGATCGATATTATAGTCTAGTGTGAGAGTAGTACGTTAGACCATACGGCCACCGAAGCAGTTGGGTGGTGTTTTTGTGATAGGTTAGTTAGGTGGGCTTATTAAAAGTCCACAACAATCTCTCGAGGTTGTAAGGGCAGATGACATTCTGAAAAAAATCCACTAATTGCTTTAAAACATGTTGTGAAGGTTGATTCTTCTGTACTTTTCAAGAGGCAAAAGCCACATGGGATATACGATCATTTAAAATATCCATAAAGAGTGAATAATTTGAAGAACTATTTTGAACAGTATTCTAATGTTACATCAATACAAACAATTTGTAAATTGGAGGCCGCACGTGGCCATCCTGGTACGCGTTGCTCAAGGAAGCTTGAGAAATGTTAGCACCTTCCAACAAAGAGGAGCTGTTATGGTTGTAAAAACATACGATAGTAATAATATACACAAAGACAGACAAGGTCGTCGTTATTATTATTTAATATTCTAAGAAAAAACTTTAAATGTGTAGTTTTTATTTTTATTTTTCTAATGAGTTAATTATTATGTTTATTGGAGAAGTATGTAGTGTTTAAAATATATAATAACCTGGGTGTCACAGTTTGTAGACCATGGGTGGGATGAACCAAAGGATACACTTTGTTTAATTTCCTCCTAATTAGTATGTTAAATTAAGTCAGTAAGCTAGTCACATTATATGTTTCTTTTTATAACCGATCCTTGAGACCGGATTTCACTATCCCAACCGGTTCCATTTAGTACATTTTCCCTAACTCACATCCTCATTTCAGGAAAATACTTATGTAGCTATTTTAAAGTAGCACTTTTAACTACCGCTATTTTTTTTCTCAGTTTTCTATGAAAATGATTGCAATGGGTTTAGGCTATAACACCTGACATCCCAGTATCGTGAGTATATAGATTATTGTCGAATTATAGGCTTTGGCTTATTTAACAGAATATTATTTGATCATTGATATTTTGGTATTAGGAACTCGAAAGTTAAATGCCGTACTTAGAAAAAGTATGCCACCTATCCCTATCTTGAGCTAGTTCTATTCAGCCCACCTCATTACACCATATCCCTATCTTGAGCTAGTTCTATTCAGCCCACCTCATTACACCATATTCCTATCTTGAGCTAGTTCTATTCAGCCCACCTCATTACACCAGATTCCTATCTTGAGCTAGTTCTATTCAGCCAACCTCATTACACCATATCCCTATCTTGAGCTAGTTCTATTCAGCCCACCTCATTACACCATATTCCTATCTTGAGCTAGTTCTATTCAGCCCACCTCATTACACCATATCCCTATCTTGAGCTAGTTCTATTCAGCCCACCTCATTACACCATATTCCTATCTTGAGCTAGTTCTATTCAGCCCACCTCATTACACCATATTTCTATCTTGAGCTAGTTCTATTCAGCCCACCTCATTACACCATATTCCTATCTTGAGCTAGTTCTATTCAGCCCACCTCATTACACCATATTCCTATCTTGAGCTAGTTCTATTCAGCCCACCTCATTACATCATATTCCTATCTTGAGCTAGTTCTATTCAGCCCACCTCATTACACCATATTCCTATCTTGAGCTAGTTCTATTCAGCCCACCTCATTACACCATATTCCTATCTTGAGCTAGTTCTATTCAGCCCACCTCATTACACCATATCCCTATCTTGAGCTAGTTCTATTCAGCCCACCTCATTACACCATATTCCTATCTTGAGCTAGTTCTATTCAGCCCACCTCATTACACCATATTCCTATCTTGAGCTAGTTCTATTCAGCCCACCTCATTACACCATATTCCTATCTTGAGCTAGTTCTATTCAGCCCACCTCATTACACCATATTCCTATCTTGAGCTAGTTCTATTCAGCCCACCTCATTACACCATATTCCTATCTTGAGCTAGTTCTATTCAGCCCACCTCATTACATCATATTCCTATCTTGAGCTAGTTCTATTCAGCCCACCTCATTACACCATATCCCTATCTTGAGCTAGTTCTATTCAGCCCACCTCATTACACCATATTCCTATCTTGAGCTAGTTCTATCCAGTTCACATCATTACACCCTATCTCTTTCAGGTCCATTCTAATGTTATCTTCAAAATGGCAAAAAAAAGTGCATAAGTAATACTTGAACGCCCCCAAAGACTATTTATACTACATTAATCGGTGACTAATAGGGCTAAAGGGCATCGCAATTGTTTGACGTTGATGTGGAGGTTAAGGTTCAAATCCCCACGGGGTAAGCTGTAAGTGTTTTCTCACATGATAATTTGACTGCAGATTTCCTGTCTTCTCTCCATGCTATTGTGGATGAACTTTCTCTAAGCTATAACCTACATCACACTCCTTAAATTAGGTCGTTCAAATAATTATCTCACGAAACATGTCACAAAACAAATTAAAAAATGAAACTACCCGATCTATGTATCTTCAAGGACAGTAATGTTTACTAACCTTGAGTGAGAATGTTACGTATTCAATTGTAATTACTTATACTGATAGCAATAATAAACTATTACCCGCCTCGGTGTCGTAGTTGGCTAACGCGCTAGTCGTGTTGAGCTCGACCGCCCAGGACGGGGAGATCGAGGTTCGAATCTCGGTCGGGTGAACTGGGGGTGGTTTTTCCTAAATGGTTTTCCACCTTCCCTCCACGCAAATACGGGTTCACTTCCTCTAAATTCAACCTCCCCAATTCCTAATCCATTAGCGTAATTAGTAATTAAGCGTATAACCCGAACGGGTAGTAAGACGCGGTGCTAATATATATAATAAACTATTTACTAACAGTTTGCTTTCTTTCACTGTGAGACACATTCTGAGGATTCACAAAGGTGGTAACATATATTTGTTGAAGTGTTCATAAGTATGCTGATTTATTTTATGGTTATATATAAGTACGAATGCAATGTCAACCTATAAACTTTTTGTGGCAGTGGTAAGAAAGTTGTGATGATATATAGATATAGTTTTAGTAGGGAAAGAAATTTGTGACAGCTTATAAATATATTTAGTCGTAGGGTAAGAACGTTGAGACGACTTATAGATAGAATAAGTAGTATGGTAAGAACGCTATGAAAACTTATTAATAGATTTAATGGTAGGGAAGGGAAATTAAGCTGTGATGACCTGTAAAGAGATTTAGTAGACGGGTAATAAAGTTGTGACCACCTATTATATATATATGTTTAGTAGTAGGGTAATCAAGTTGTGAACACCTGTATAGAGATTTAGCTGTAGGGTAAGAAAGCTGTGACGATTTAGCAATAGGTTAAGAGAGTTATGTCCACTTAGGTAGATCTAATATGGTGTGAAAAAAGTTGTGTAAGCTATAAAAATATCTTATGGCAGGTTAATAAAGTAGTGTTAACCCTACAATATATATATATATATATATATATATATATATATATATATATATATTTAATCACAAGGAAACAGAGTTGTCTTAATTTTAAAAAAAATCTTTTTACGTCCTTATGTTATATAAAAATAAAAGCTGACTTTTGACACACAGTCTATCTGAACTTGAGTGTACTTTTCTAGAGCTTAAATAGCTTCAAATTGAGAACGTAGAACAAATATTGCTGTATATCGATAATTTAGTTATTTTATTATATTTTTTATAATTTAGATTTATTAGAGTATTTAACGTTCCTTTTGAGAAGACACACATTAACACAAGCTTTACAAACACATTTAACCTAAGAATAGTTTATCTATAACAATAAACCCTTATCCCTAAAGGCCAAATTGATAGCTATATATAGATGAACCCGTACACAAACAGTTAATATTTTCGCAAGCATCATCCGGGGTCGAACCTGGGTCCCCCAGAAATATTATTTACAACTCAACCTTAGAGACAAGTCTTTATAATCACGTCATTTTTAGTTTTAATATTAGTGACATACACAATAATTAAGTTATGACATATGAATACATTTCTACAATCTCTTTGTTTAGATCTATTTTGAAAAAAAGGTTGATGTATTCTATCTTCTAGTTCTATCAACAAATCATATTCATGTCTATTTTGTAACTTTCTTTTCCCCTTCCTCTCCCCATCACTATTCATCTGGGCTATCCACATATCTACACTATATGAGTACGGAGGGGGGGTAAGGTATAAATGAAATTAAATAAATATAATTTGCTTGGAGGTAGAGTGATAAACCATAATATAAAACCTTAGTACACTCGACAGGGATTTGAACTCCAGCCTTCATGTCACCATCAAATCAGACAATATTAGACTGATGCCTTTGTTCACGTACCGAACGGTAAGTCTATTTTTAGAGGTATTCTTCAGTCTATATCTATATAATGTTTATTCAACCACAAAATTTATCTATTTTGTTTTTATAATTAGGCATCCAAAGCTTTAAACTATAATTAGATACATCTGGTTTAATTTTATGTTTGTGATACAATAAAAAATAATATAATAGTGGAGAATTTGATGAAAATTTGAAAGGAATCTAAATAATCTTTATTTTGTTCCTCTTCTTATTGCCCGTCTTGACCATACGCATTTATTTACAATTATGGGCTAGGGAAAATGGATGTATAATCTACTGTAGATGAATAATCATACCCACAGTTGCGTGGAAGGAGAGTGGGAAAAAAATTAGGAAAACAAACTTCAATACACCCGAACCAGGGGCGGTGGAACTGTGGGGGCTAGTCAGAGGTGGGTGGCAATTTCCCCCTGAAAATAATTTGTCCCCCTCTCCCACCCCGGATATATTTCAAATCTTCTGATGATATTGAATAATGAAGTTGAAAGATGGTCTTAAATCAACCTCAAATGACTTATAGATGCATTCAATCTTCAAAAATTTGCCGTGGAAGACCAGTTTAAATAGTTTCTAGTCTAGTTGTCAGAAAAAATCAGGCGAGGAGCACTCTAAATCAGTGGTGGTATTCAACCTGGGGTACGCGAAGACATCTTAGGAGGTACGTAAATGTTAAAATATGTATAATATAAACACACTTATGATACTAGTTTAAAACATATTATTTAATACATTATTTTGGATGTAATTTATTTATATGTAGATTATAGCATAAGTATAACTCGCAGTATTCACTTACAGCTTTGGGGGCTACAAAGTTGAAGATATATTATATCTGGGGGTAGGCGAACAAAAAAATTGGGAATTAGCTACCATTGCTCTAAATAGCTTCGTGGGACATCCACATTTTTTAAAATTTCTTGAAGAGGATCACTCCAAATAGATTTTTGGGACATCACATTTTAAAACATTTATCGAGGGATCGGGGAGGGAGTGTCAAAAGATAATCAGGTCCTTAAAAACACTTTTTTCTTGCCCCCCCCCCTTCCCCCCTACTTCCTTTACACAAATAAGGTCCCGTTACCACTGACCCGGACAGGATATTAAACCCAACCTTTCCGTCATCAACACATCAGATTGGATGAGCTTGAAGTTCAGTTCACGTGGTCACTGATTAGGTTTTAAATTAATTATTAAAATCATTACTATGATCTTTGAATTCAATAGATCATTTGGTCAGCCCGATGGTAGACCAAACCTACCCTATCTCCCCAACTGTGAACTCGCGCTAAGCAGGCAGACCAGCAGCTACCGACCACACAAACAAACTAATTGGGACAATAAATTATACAGAGCTAGGAACGTTTTCTTGGTCGTCCAAACCTCACTAATGGGACACTAGGGTGACACATAACTCCTTCCTCGGCGTTGTCATCCTTTTACCACCTAACACTTCTGTTTGAATAGCAAGCCAGTTTCCAAATACAGTCCTTAAGTTCCTTCTCTCTCTTTCTCCGCGTCATTATCTTCTACGGATCTTGGGAGGGAGGAAAAAATGGGGTAAGATTCAATTTACCGATCTAACGAAATTTTACCTGTATCTGTGGGGTACGTCGAGATCATCACGTCTGGTATGCCACTGATGAAGAGGTCAGGGTTCGAATCCCTGCTGAGTGTACAGAGGGTGGTTTCTCATTAGAGGTATCTAATTCTCCCACCACGCACCTACCTAGTTCTTCTCACTCCACTAGTGTAATACGAGGCACACAACTCGGGCGGGTAGTAAGACAGGCTGAGATAAATTAATTTCGCAGAAAGTACATAACTGCTGAATTAATTATTACCATACCCGCTTCGGTGGCCACGTGGTCTAAAGCGTCACCCTTGCCATGGACTAGACTGTCGATAACCGGGAGATTTGGGGGCGAATCCAGGTTGGGTGTAGTTTTCTAAATGATTTTTGTACTCTCCCTACACGCAAATATGGGTACACTTCATCTAAATACAGCCCTAACGCAGCGTAATTAGTACATAAGCGTATAAACCAAACGACGATTTATAATTTTTGCTTTCCCTCGTTATTTTTAGCTAATCAATTTGATTCATTGTATTCTCTTGCACACCAGGATAATGTATTTATTATTTTGTAAGTCATATGCTCTGTCTTTTTTCAGTTCTAGAGGTCTCTACTGATGACAATCCATTTAATAAAGGAGAATTAAAACTAAACGAAAGTTTTTAAATAAGTTATTTATATGGCAATTCAACTTAATCTCTAAAAAAATTCAAGATGAATATATATATAATTATGTTACACTCCATTAGTGAAACTGCCTATTTCATGAATTGGGTAAATTTCTGTTCATTCCATGAACTGACTTATTCAATGGACCATGTCACGAACTGGGGAAAAAACTCATTAACTTGCCCATTTCGTGAACTGGAACTTATTTTACTTCGTACTACATGTTTAACTGAAATTCGTTTCAACATATTATATTGAACTAACCCAACCTAACTTATCCTAGCCTTCCATTCTAAAAAGATTATAAGTTAAATTAACTTAAAGACCAAACTTGTTTTTCCGCTTGTCAATTCACGGACTGAGCAAATATCCCTCCAACTCATTAATTGAGTAATGCGTGGAGCTGCCCAGTTAATGAAATATCCCGTTCGTGAACTGGGCAGCACAAGCGCTGCACAATTCATGAATTGGACTATTTTTTGCCCAGTCGTGAAATGGTTAGGAGGAGAGGCCAGTTGACGGAATGGGCAGAAATTTGCCCGATTCATAAACTGGGTAAATTAACGAATGAGGTATAACATTTATACTAGTTTGTTCTGCGTCTCATTAAATTTTTCTTCTTTTTTTCTAGCACTGTGTCTTACTAACCTTTCGGGTTTATACATTTATGCACTCATTACAATATTGGTTTAAGGGATTAGGAAGGTTATAATTAGAAGAAGTGTACCCGCATTTGCACGGAGGGCGAGAGGGGGAAAACCATTTTGGAAAAACCCTTCTCAGTACACCCGACCAAGATTTGAACCTAAATCTCCCCGTCATCGGCAGTCTAGTCTACAGCGAGAGTAGCGCGTTGGACCACGCGGTCGTCGAAGCGGGTAATCTCACGATTCATCCGGGCTATAAGGCTTTCTAATTTAATTACACTAGTGGGGTAGGGATAAATTTGTTTAATTTAAAGGAAATGTACCAGTATTTGCGTAGATAATGAGTGATAAACCATTTATTAAAATAAACACCCTCAATATACCTGGCCGTAATTGTAACCACAATCTACAGGTCACCAGAAAGTCAAAGTATATGAGCTAGATATTCAGTCCATTTGCCCATTGGTACGGGTGCAAAATAATAATAGTAAAAACAAATGGAGTCAGCACTTTTTCCTTCTTTAGACGCGGAGTAATAAATGAGTCGTTTCCACTGCTTGGTATAAACATTATGAACTATTTTGAAATAAATCATCAAAACTATTTCTTAGTTTCCCAGTTAATAAACGGGGGCAATAATTTATTGAGTAGGTTAATAACCAATTAGTTTTCAAAACACTAAATTTCTCATTTACACGCAATCAAACTGTAATTAGTTTATCCTTCACGTCTGATACGATTTTGAAACTCTTAAATTAATATAAAAGGCGGCACCCATTTGTATTAGCTGGTAACGCTTGTACGGAAATATTTCTTCTTCTTTCTAAACGAATAATAAGACGAAAAAATTAAATAATATATTCAACACTATTGAATTATGAACACACTATCTTTTAATTACTCGGTGCGATAGAAGAGCAAGTTAACTCTCAACTAAATAAATTTTGTTTAAAGACTTTCAAGAGAGTCGTGAATTATTTCTAGACATTAATTTTTTGTTGGTATGGGCTAACCATTTGTAATTAATTGATTAAGAAGCTTTTGTTCTAAAATAAATATTGTTGTTGACTTCTCTTAATACTTTCATTGCTCTATAAAATATTAAGCTAGCCCTAAATTTATTGACGTTTTAATTATCTATTAATAAAACCTCAATAAACTTGATTTAATACATTAAAGTTGTTTTTATAAACAAAATATGTCCAGCAGGTCACTTCTTATTTTATACGGTCCGTAATCTACTGATAACCCAATAAATAATTTTAGTCACAATATTCAACTAGATATGGAAAACATGACTTAGATTTGATACAATTTGGAATTATATTATTAAAAGAATATTTTTTATAGATTTATATTGTTTATAATATACCTTAGATATTTTTGCATCATACACTCATCTTTAAATTGCACCTTGCTATAATCATTATAATAACTTTAAAAATATAAATCGAGCAATAACCTCAACAAGCATTGCGGCCCCAACCGAAATATGCCACGACCCCAAATGGGGCTGTGACCCCCAGGTTGGAAACCAATGTTTTAAAGTAATCATATAATTACGTTACACACAAACAAAAAAAACTGACAAATTTATTTATGAGATGGTTAAACACAGGAGTTGTGCAGTTGTTGCATTTAGACAAGCAATTACGAGATGCGATTACCGAAACGTAGATATTGTCTTCTGATAAAATACAGCGGCAATTATTACAGTAGGACATTGACTGCTTCTTCCCTTTCTCTTTTTTTACCCATTCTCTAATTACTTTCCATGCAGGTTTGTGAATCGTAGAAAATGTATTTACTGAGCCTCAAAGGGCGTAACTCCTCCTCCAACTCCCCCTTGAGATAGTGTAGCTTATCTCGCCCTGAGACCTGCTACTGGAGATAAATCTTCTCCTGAATAGAGACACGGGGGAACAGCGGTGTAAGCGTCCAACTGTCAAATAAGAACGATGTGTAAGACAAGGAAAGTACAGTGCAACCGAAATATCAATTTATTTTCGAGTTAGTTTTGATTAAGGTGACTGAATGAATGAGAAAGAACGTGATTAGAGATTGGTATAATTATTCACCGCTTACGAATCCAAAACTTCATTAATTTTTACCTATGAACCCCAAATTTAGAATCAGAGTTTTAGGAGACATACAAATTGTATGACAAAATTTAAACATTTTATGTTGTGATACATTCATTAGAAGATTGATAGACCCACTTCAGTGGTCAAATGGTATAAGGCGTTACTCTCACTGCAAATGACGGGGAGATTGGAGCTTGAATCCCAGTCGGGTGTACTGAGGGAGTTATTTTAAAAATGGTTAACCATTTTATATCCACGCAAATGCAGGTACACTTCCTCTCAATTAAACCTTCCTCATCCCTACTACATTAACATTGTACATATGTGTAACCTGAACAGATAGTGTGACGCGGTGATTTAAAAAAAAAATGTAGGTCTGTTCAACCAGTTAAAATAATAAATAAATGGTCTGAAGTCTAGTTTTTTTAAGTAATACTAGAGCTCTAAAACAAATTTTGATTCAAAATTTGAAATTTTTGATTTCAATTATTTTTTTTCGGAACATGTCAAGATGTTTTCTCGAATCTTCAAATCTTAAATATCCACAAAAAATTCGAGGTATTCGAGAATTCAAACGCCCTATCTCTGATCATGACTATACGGAGAATTTAAACGAAAGAGATGTACTTCTTGGTAATCTAGACATCACACAACTGCGTCTACTTGAGATAGATGGTATCCATATTAGTGTGCATGCGGGCAAAACCTCGTCTGGTATAGTTTTACAGAGACGGGTAGTTAGTTCGTGGTTGGAATTTCGTCCAGTTTTACTGTGGGTGCTTGTTACTGAATGTTTTTTTGCACTAGCCGTCCACGCAAATGAGGGTACATATCGTCTAAACACATAGGCTTACTTCCTGGTCCCTACCGCATTAGTGTAAATATGTAGATCACCCGGACGTGTGTTAATACACGAGGCACACAGAGAGAAATAAGCAAAGCTATGTGTGACTTTAAACTGGAAGATCAGGGGTTTGATTCTCGAGCTGTTATCTTGGTGACTTCTTTTATTTTATGCTAATGGCTTTACTGCTTATTACATTAGAAAATTTATTAATTTTAAGGAACATCACCAGTATTCGCCTGGAAAGAGGATGAGAAATAACTTATGGAACAAATTACCCATGGGGACAAGTCCAGGGAGGAGATACAAACTGCTGCGTCATAACCAAGAACTTCGGCGTTTATGTAGCTTTCAGGTCATTGACATTCATACTCATCATCCTGTACCACTTAGGTCCCATAGCTTGGATACCAAATAATCATACTACAAGAACTAATACTTATTATCCCTTGTAATCGAAATTTATAATTTTTTTTCCAAAACCAATGAATGAATAATTTTAATTTGATTTTCACTAATTGGAGGCGGAACGCACTGTCTATAATTCAATTTCTGTATTATTTTAGCTAATTATTTAAAAAGGTATGGAATGAAAAAACCCATATTGGTCCTAGCTATATGGTTTGATTATTTATCAAATTAATTACAATAGTAGTACTAATAGGCCTATAATACTTTTAGTAAAAAAATAGCTTATGTTGTTTGTCCTAGATTAGTCTATATTATTATATTTAGTTTATATTTAGTTAAGGGTTTAATTATTTAATTAATTATGGCAAACTCCCAGTAAATAAACGAACCTTTTATTTGGAAATAGGTTGTTATCCTATTTATTAATTTTTTTAAAAAACTTTTTAATATCGAACGTAATGAAAAGAATAGTTAAGAAAATATAGTTCATTTGCGTTAGTTAATATTTCCTTAGCTGATTGTCATTCCCTTGTTCCTTGATAGTGTTTACTTTCACTGCATAATAATAGTTTCTTATGTTTCATCCTCAGGAATTACATGAAAGAGAACAAACCATATTCCAAACATGGTTAAAACACAAGGTATATAATTTACTGATAAAAAGTTATTAAGAAATGAAAAAAGTAAAGTGATAGTGACGTTAATATTAGTTAAAGGAAAATTTTGTAAAAGTTAAACAAAACAAACATAATTACCAAGTGAATTGATAATTTATTGAATGTGTTTTACGTCATATTTGAGAAAATACTGATCGTAAGATGAAAAATATAGAAGCTTCTATTAATTGCTATAACAAAGTCGGAGACAATGAAGGTACAAAAGAGGGGTGCTATGGTGTAGTTAAGATGCTATTGAGAGATATAGATAGATACTAAACTGTAGTATATCATTTAAGTGTAATGGGTTAAAGAAAATAGATGTCTGCGAAAAATTAAGAATAAGAACGAAATATTACAAATAGGGATGATGGAAAAAGATTTTAGTCTTCTCGATACTGACCCGAACAAGTCTTAGCTATTTTGGAACTGAACTATGTTTTCTAACTATTCCTACTTATTCATAATTAGCTTTTCTGGGCTGATAATATTTTGTGTTTATAATGTGTACGTTGAGTACATTGAAGGGTAGACATAGATGTGAATGAATATAATAAGCTTATGGTAGGAAGGAGCTTTTTAAAAATATAAATATTTTTTATGGTAAAAATGGATAACATTTCACTTTATTAATAGTTTTATTTCAAAGGTATGATATTATATATGAATGGAAAAGATGCAGACAACATGATTTTATTTATGAACATTCATTAACTTTTATAGCTGTAAAAAAGTGCCGTCCTTTCTAAATCGGGCTGTACCACGAGTTGACGGTTAAACGCTTCTTCTACTACTCTTTCCAATTAACGAAACACAAGAGATAGCTAACTCATTTAGCTTAGTGGTCCATCTAAGACTGTATACAGTGGACCCATTTGGTGGCGGTGGAAATCAAAGAGTTTAGTGACGTGATTGAGAAAGAAAGGTGAAAAGGATTAGAATGAGTTGTGACAGGTGAATTATTAGCACTTACTTACCATCTTAATTACAGCGACTCCTTAGATCACTCGGGTTTTATCGTCTGCCTTAGGGGTGCCGGGTTTGAGCCACTGGCCAGAGAGTGCAGGATTGGGTTCTTTCCTTTACGATAGTGGGCAAATTAATGGTCTCGCATTTTGTTTGGTGTTTTTAAATATGGTTTAACTAAAAGCTAATATAAGCCATTTATTGATAGAGTTTAGAGGTAATAATAATAATAATAATAATAATAATAATAATATAATAATAATAATAATAATAATAATAATAAAAATATAAAGGGGTGCGTGAAGGCCACTTTTTAAATGCCAAGATTAACACAAGTAAAGTAGATATGAAGTCGAATAAATAGTTTTGTTATTACAACACAGCACTAATTTTAATTTTTAAATTAATCGTTAAATGCATTCTGTTAAAAATAAAGGTTTAGAGAAAATAAATGGTAAGATACAGACTTTCTCATGGCTTTGATCAACATTTTCAAAAAATATGAATTCAGTAAATTACCCTAAAGTAATTTTATTTTCAAAAGAACGATATCAATAAGTAATGGATTGATAGTTTGATACATAATTGTTGTGTTTTTATTATAATTGAGGAAGAGTAAGCAGTCAATTCCTAGTTAAATGGTACTGAAAAGTGCGCAAGTAAACTTTAATATATATATATATATATTTTTTAATTTACCAAGAAGATAATTCGTAATAACAGAGAGCAGAGAGGGTGGGGGGAGGGGGGAATAAAGGGTACCAAACTATATAAAGAAATAGCTTGAAAAATACCACAAAAATAATTATTCTCTGAGGTAGGCCTTTACCCCTATAGGACAAACAAATAATTATA
Source organism: Timema podura (assembly GCA_033556935.1). Lineage (NCBI taxonomy): Eukaryota > Metazoa > Arthropoda > Insecta > Phasmatodea > Timematidae > Timema > Timema podura. The sequence continues at coordinate 42,872,043 of JAVRXN010000011.1, read as the reverse complement.
ATTTTACATTTTTAGAGAATGGGAATAAATATAATATAATATAAGCTACATGTATGTAAGAGTATACCTCATTGGTGATTAACTGGGATATTAGATAACAGTTACACCCGAACCAACATCTCATAGAATCGCTAGTTTTCTATATTTTCCCCTTTATATCAGCGAAATTGAAATCAATTCCCGTTTATTTTTCACCTCACTGTAATTTTTAAAATATTACTGTATTATTTCAATGATCTCAATTTCACTATTTACCCGCTTCAGTGGCAGTATGGTCTAGGACTCTACTCTCGAAAAAGACTAGACTGCTGATGACAGAAATACGTAGGAAAAGATCAGGGTTTGTTTCCCGGTCGGGTGCACTGAAGGTGTTTTGTTTTTATTTTTTAAATGTTTTTACACTCTCCCCCCACGCAAATGTAGGTATCTCTAAATTCAACCTGCCTCATACCTTAACATTTTAGCTTAATTAGTGTGTATGCGTATAGCCCGAATGGGTAGTAAGATGCAGTGCTGAAAGAATCCACTCTTTTCTAAAGTAACATGTAGAGAGCCACCCGACTATCGATATTTGTTCCGATCTGTATTACCAACCATTCTACCGCTATCCTTTGGATGAAGAGGGTTTGTAATTTCAGGTCTAGTTTTCTTAGCACCGCGTATTACTAGTTATCTAGGTTATATGCTTATATACTAATTACGCTAATACGTTATGGAAGGTTGAATTGAGAGGAATTTTATCCGAATCTGCGTGGAGAGAGAGAGAGTGAAAAAATCTTCAGGAAGAATCACCCTCAGTATACCCGACTGGGATCTAACTCCAATCTACCCATCATCGGTATTCTAGTCTATTGCGAGAGTGACGTCTTAGACCATGCGGCCACCGAAGTAGGTTTGTGGCTAGTTAAAATTATGTGAGTGAATGTTTATCATGCGTGTGCATGATATATAAATAGATAAAATAAATATAGGGTAGTGAAATACATTATAAATAAATATATGTATAAGAGAATTCCCACAATTTGGCAACCATGGGTATTAAAAGTCTAAAAAACTATCAGCTAATTCCGCATTAAAAAATATCATAAAACATTTAGTTACTATTTAAAAGTTGTAGTTTAATTCAACACGTGCATAATTCTTACTACCCATCCGGTTTTTCCATATCTTTACAATTTAGAAAGAAAGGTAAAATGTATAAGTAAATGAACCCATATTTCCGTGGAGCATTGGAAACCATTTAGGAAAAATCTCCTCCGTACACCTGGTGGCTACAGGTGAGTTTCAGCTGAACGAGCTGTTTACCTCTAAAGAAACAGTTGAATCATTGTCCCAAATTTTTAGAGCCACGTACGAATTACGGCCCGGGCTGTTGACCTAACCTAACAAACCTTCAGATTTTTGCCAAAACCATTGAACGACAAGAATTGAGGAAGTTTGGATATAATGAGGGATGTTGACAAGACGATTATAGTTTCTATCTGAAATTCAAGACAGCATGATAGAAAGCACACTGATAATTAGGTGGACACAACTCAATAGCTCTCTCAAGTGAGTGGGCCGCGATTCGTCCGTGTCTCTCAAAAAGCCGGGCCGCAACTTGTACACGATTTCAAGATTAGGACGCAACTCATCTACACAGAACCTGGTAAGGATTTGAATCCAGACCTCCTTAACACAGGCTAACCAAACATAACAAACTGGGGACCTTTGTTTGTTTGTTTGTTTGTTTGCGCACCGTGTGGGTCAAAATACAATATGGTGGTTGGCGTATATAATTTTCTCCGGTGTATTCTGTAGACACGTGTCCTAAAATCACACATTATTATTATTTTTAATGTTTTTATGACATAAAACCTTCTCACTCTTAGAGTGAAATCCAAATCCTTCTAATTTGTCACCAAGATATTCAAACCAGAATATCTAAAGCTAATTATGAATTACCGGCTTATACCTTAGCTGAAGGTGTATGTATGTCTGCAACAATCCATGATGCTAAAACAAAAATTCTCTTGAATAAAAAATAGTGAAATAAAAATAAAATAAAAAGTGTCTGCTAACAATCATATGTGAAACAATGCTTTATTTCAAATAAAATCAAGAATACCTATCGGGAAAATATAAATAAATATTTCGTATACTTTTATTTCAGTTTTAGAGATCGTGGTTAATTTCACAAAGTAAAAATATAAACACATAAATACATACTTAATGACAGTTTCATTAAAATATTTTATACACTTCTAACAAATTAAGAAACAACGGGTATAGCTTTGCACAAAAGATGCAGCACAATTCAATGGTATTTCAAAATTTCTATACAATAATAAATTAAAGCAATCACATGTTTAGAATAACTTAAAATCTAAATAAAGGTATATTTTTCATTTCTATAGAGAATATATTGGACTGAAAAATTAAAAATATTATCTTGTTAATATACGAGTCGAATAAAGAAGAAAATACTCATTACATCATTTTATTTTTAAACTACAAATAATCGATTGGATCTCAGCCAACAATATCTTAAAAATCGCACATAGATAAAATATTTAAAAACGCTTACTTTATAAATTATAGGCCTATTCTTTCACAAAATCTATGAAATGAAAAAAGTAAAAAGGCCACATATTAGTATGATGCTTAGTGCTCTTTTACATCAAATAATTTTTTTTACCATCATACTTTTATTTAACACCATTTATAATAACTATATTTCAAAATGGTTATGTAAGCTTTTTATTAGAATAATCACTTAACTTGACAACAGATATATTTATAATAATGTGGATATTAATTTCTTATCGCAATACTGTACTTTAAAAATTGTATTGAAATCCTGTTGGAAAATAAGTGTCGCCATAATTACTCTGCATTTACTTGTCTATTTACAGGCATCTCCACGATATTTGAGTGGATACAAGATATACATTATTGTATGCAAGCCTTAAGTCAGTAACGCATCTGTCTATTGAACTAAAGTCCCCAGGTTCAATTCCTGGTGCAGCGTCTTTGGTGAAACAAGGACTTTGCAGGGATGTTGGGTTTGTACCAGAGATAATTTAGTTTGTAATTTGTGTGCTGGTAAAATCTTAGCTTGGAAAGTGTACGTTACTCGTTAAAATACTTTTAAAAGTAGCTATCCCCAGGATGAAAAGGGCCAATGCTGATTAAATGCACCGGTGGAATGAAAACAGGCCTCCTGGATCAAAATTACGCACACTATCCTTGTGGTAACTTCCCGATCCTCACAGAAAAATTACCCCAATTAGAGCCATTTAGGTTTGTTCTAAGTATGTTGTTGTATCGATGGTTGAATATATTTCCAGAAACACATATTTACTGGAGAAATTTGAGTTGAACACTCATGAAAACTTGATCAGATCAGTTTGTAGAGCATAGAAACGTTAAGTGAAAGTTACAAAATTAAAGCATTTGTCCTAGAAAGTTTTTCAAAATATAATATACAAAATTACTGGTTGATATTTGAATAAACTGTTTAAAGTAATTTTAAACATTACATATTCATTTTTCTGGAATATTGGTTATTAAATAAATGACCAAAGTAAAATATTATCTGAAAAGATTCCTGAAAATTAATTCTGGATTAGATTTTTCGTTTTCTTTAAAATGAATATCTAGAAAAATAGAGGTTTAGATTCATCATTGAAGTGAACTTAAGATAGCTTTCTATATATTAAATTTTTCCAATAATCTTCAAGGTTTACCACATATAAACTTGGAAATAGTGGGTCAGGATTATTTATTCAATCCAAATACTAGAGTTAAAGTTTATTTAGTCATAGACACTTCATTTACCCTAAAAGGTAGCAAACTTACCTTTTACGTTTCCCCCATGGCGTAGCTTAGAAGCTAGGACAATAGTGTAATCCTTAAGGAAGAAACTGCTACCTTTCAGGTAAAGGGAGTGCACATATATTTCAATTTTCGCAGATAGGTAGAAAATGTACTTTATCTAATTTCCCGTATTCATAAATCAGAGAGTTTGATATATATCTTCAATACCTATAAAATAATATTAATCATATAGTAACATGTTATCATTGTCGATTACATTTTTTTTTAGTAGACTGTACAGTAAATTTTTCCTATTTAAGTTTTACCCAAGATTATTTTGATATTTTCATATCCACATAAATATAAATACTTCAAAACTTAAGATTTTTTCTACATGTTTCACAAGGTTAAAGAACAAGCCCATCTACTTAATCGCGCGGTTAGGGAGGCGAACTACAGATTTCAATCATAACAGTTAAAGAAAATTCCTGTGTTTTAATTATGTGTGATTAGTGCTAGGTAATTTGCCTTTGTTGAGGTTAGTTTAAGGGCCAATCTTACAATGTCTCGTCAAAGTCCTCGTAACTTAACTGTTCGTAAAGTCTAACCGTTGGTTAAACTTGGCGTTGTGTTTTACAATACTATTTTTATGTGCTCGTCAAATTACGAACAGGTGCCTTCCATTAGTTCTTATCATTAACTTTCTCGGAGCGCTAGATTTGTTTCAAAGCTTTTGATTGGCTTAATTTTACCATTGAGAATATAAGCAAGTCATTACAACGTCTATGAAACTGTGATGAAAATAAATCGATCAAAACAAATCCAATTTATTAAGACTATTTAAGGTTATCTGCTATCTTTTATCATATTTATTTGTCTGCTAAAACGTTTGTTGAAAATACTAAACACAAAATTTAATTTTTAGCAAAGAAGAGGAAATTTTGCTAATTAAATTAATAGATAAATACAAACAAACTATTTAAAATAAACAATTCTAATTGGTGTCCAATCACTTCAAGAATTTCTAAAACTTTATTTTTGTACAAACGAAAACGTAAAATGATTCTTCCTCGTTAAAATTTTTAGGAAATTCTTTCGTTCAATTACTGTATTTCTTAGGTCTTTAAAGTCTTGGGTTCCTTAGAACTTGAAACTCATTTTCAAAGTCATCATAATCAAATAATAAATCACCCATTTCATAATACAAATAAATGTAACCTAACTTTAATAATAACAGTTGCCTTGAAAACAATATGGCGGCGTCTTTAACGTTGTTAATGTAGACGTTATGTTTGCTAACCGGAAGATAGACCTCGCGTTAACTTTACGAGCACTTTTACGTGGACATTAGCGCTAACCAAACATTGTAAAATCAAAAGTAGTGGTTGTTATCACTTAACCTTATGTTAAGCCCTAACGAATAGAATAACGTGACATTGTAAAATTGGGCCTAAGTCTTGCACTCTGTTAAGAATGCGCACGTTAAATATCTGATTTAATATAAACCTACCATTCTGGTTCACTTTCAATAAAATGTTTTGCATTTCCTGACTACATGCATATTTTCTGTGTCGCAAACTGTTACATAACTAAAAATAATTATTAGTTTTCGTCGTTGATATATTGTATTAACTTAAATAAAACAATAATGAAAAATCTTACTGAAACCAAATAGACTAATGCCTATTTGACTATGTAACTTTTTTTATTTAATATACTCACATATATACAGTACAATTAGGTCTACTGAGCAATATATACTATACAGTCAATGTTTTTAGTTTTTTTACCATTTTAGTTCACTTGCCAAGAATTTTAATTGGTAAATAATATTATTTTTACTTCTTGAAAGTTGATAGTTCAAGTAATGTTAGTATTTATCTTGTTTAAAATTGGCCAAAGCAATTATTAATTCTTTTATTTCACAACATAAGGTTTATCACTAATTACCTTATCTTAATTACCCTCTTAATTAATATTTCAATAACTTTTTATCACGTTTTAGTCATTATTTTCAACGGATGTCAATTTTTCTTGCAACTCTTGGATGTGAACAGGTTTGGCGATAAACGTGTCGGTTAAATTAAGTATTATTATGATAATACTAATTAGTTGACAAAGCTATATCACTACGAGGCAAAATGTAAATCAAGATTCAATTTACTTTTTTTTTAGTAATGTGTAGGTGAACAGGTTTTAAAAATATCACAGCCATTCAAATATAAACTTTATTTACATTTACTTGTATTATAGTTTTGTTACTTGATCAGAGTATTTATTAACTTAACTCTAATTATGCACATTTGTATTTAGTTTGACAAGGAAGGTTGTACATTTTTGGAACAAGTGTTATTAATAAAAGTTCACCAAGTTTTTTTTTTTTTTGGTCCACCGTTGTAGTTTGTAAAAAGCGAGATGAAAGTAAATTTGTCAATATTTTAGATCTGTCCTTACAAAATTTCCAAATATTTGTGTATTTACAGAATTTTATTGATATTTGTATTATGGAAGGATTACATAACCTTTGTCTACATAATGGCATAAAATTTAACTACAAACTTTTGTGTCTTTGAAAATTAGCCTATTATTGGTAAATCTATTCTTGGTTGACGCTGATATTTAACAAATTGCTCATTTCCACGAGCGTATTTAGCAGTGCGGCTGCTAGCAGGGATACTTGGCGATACATTGTTCTGTGTTTTCATCTTAGTTTATTTAGAAAAATAACATATATAACTTTCTTGCTTCTTGTCTTGTTGAAAGCAAAGGGTAAACCTAGTAACAATGATGTCATACTTTTAAAATAAATGATCTTAAGTGATAAAACAAATTAAATTACTTAATCCTTGAAGTCAGTTTTATTGTTGAAATCTTAGAGGAAAATATGAATTAGTATTGGCAGCCGCGCCGCTACGGGCGCTAGTAGCGCTGCGGTCACGCTGCTGAGTCAAGGCTGAATACGCTTGTAGAAAAGGGCCCTGAGCTTGAAAAATTAAATTAAACACAACTAATAGATAACTTTTAATTACGATTGTATCGTGGTAAAAGCAGTAAAATTGAAGTTCTTAAGGCGGCTGCATACCGGAACTCTAAGACACGTTGCATAGGTCCAGAAATCCCACGTTATACAAGAAAGGTTATGTTATTCCAAATTGTGGTTCCACCAAAATGGCGTTGAAAGGCATAAACGTATCATATATTACTAAAAATAGTCATATATGATAAAAAAAACTTACCTTTAAAGTTTTAAGGTTCCAAAAGAATTAATAAAAAGTAGGAGTTAGATCATATTCAACGATGTTACACACGAAGTGTCGCATTTCCTAGATCAATTAAAATTTTTAGCTTTCCTCAAAACAAATACTTTTCTTAATTAGGTCACAACAGAAAATTTAAGCTAGTTGAGTGGTTTTGAAATTTCAGAATTGCCATTCCGATAATAGAAACCGCAGTGTGAGGAAATGTTCCTTCAAGAAGGTAGTATACTTAAGATCGCGTCTCACCCCACGGATAGCACTTAACTTAGATAGATAATACAGCTCAAAACAGACGTCACATCATGGTGCGGTAACCTGTGTTCTTCGTTAGAAAACTGTGGAATTAGCCCAGTGAAAATGTTTTACAAAACGTAAATAATACAACAAAAACCCGCTTCGATGACCGCATGGTCACTCAATTAACCAATTCAATAGACTGCCGATGACGGGGCGATCGAGGTTTGAATCTCGATCTAAGGGTGGTTTTCCACTCTCTCTCCACTCAAATGTGGGTATACTTCCTCTAAACATAACCTTCTTGATCCCTAAAACCATTAACGTAATTATTACATGAGCGTGTATCCCGAATGGGCATAAGACGTGGTGTTAAAAAAATAAAAAAAATAATATTCTAAAATAAAAAACAACTACTAAACTGATCCAAATTTCGTTGTTGTCACGTGAAGAATGCAGAAGAACCACACCTAGAAACATTTTTTTTTTTTGCTCGAGCGTGATTGTGTAGCTAATTTCCTGGTTAATTGGCCTTGAGACGGGCTTTGAATTAAAATTGAATACCTCCTCACTATATGACAATTTCCTTATTATAAAAATAATCGTATTCTTAGATTATGACTTTGGTCGAAATTTTATTAACTGTTTTATTTATCTTTTCCTCTGTATCTCTAAGCCCCCAGCTAACCAATCCAACCACTTAGCACTGTAAAGCACAGCCATCAAAATATATTTCTGATTGTTCTTATATCCAGTGATTTTGTGGTGTGACAATATCATTTTAACATTTAGTTTCTATTAAAAATAACATGAACTTATCACCAATTTTGTTAACTCTGAATACGGATACTTGGATGGGCAGTAAGACGCACTGCACGAAACATCAATAAGAAACGTTACTTTGGAAATTCAATGAAACTAAACACATTTTTCAGTAATGTACTATTTTTTCCCATAGTTTTAAAGATAAAATATATTTTTATAGCTTTGACACTTTTTATAACAAACTTTTAATTTTAATTTAATTTAATTTTAGCACCACGTCTTACTACCCGTTCGGGTTATACGTTTAAGTACTAATTACACTAATGGATTAGGAAATGGGAAGGTTGAACTTAGAGGAAGTGAACCCGCATTTGCGTGGAGGGAGAGTGGAAAACCATTTAGGAAAAACCACCCCCAGTTCACCCGACCGAGATTCGAACCTCGATCTCCCCGGCCTCGGTGGTCTGACTCAACACGACTGGCGCGTTAGCCAACTACGCCACCGAGGCGGGTGTCTAACAAACTAATAGGTACAATTGATTGCTGATTAATTCGATCAGTTTTAGAGATTTGTTTCGACCTCTGTATGGAGTCAGAGGAAATGGGTGTTGTGTATACCTCAGTTTTAGCGTATGTGGTGCTGACTGACAGCTCACAGCTGACTTCTGACGGCTTTAAAAAGCTACCAGACCAAATTATGTATCCCTATGCCGAACCATATGATCTGCAAAAAACATGTCTTTAGCAGTTGTCACTTCTGACAGTCAAAATTTAGGTATATACCTAAATGTTGACTGTCAGAAGTCAGCTGTAAACTGTCAGTCAGCACCACATAAGCTAAAACTGAGGTATACGTTCTATTAAAGTAGTGTATAAACCATCTCCTTGGTGTAGTGGTCAGTGCACCTGGATACAAGCCTAGGGGTCCCGGGTTCAGTTCCCAGCTGGTACTTTGAGTATCTTTCTCGAAAGGGGAATTACCCCAACGGTCACCAGGATTTGGTCAGTTAGGTTTAAGTTTTTCCACTGGTTCCACACCCTCGGGACATGGGAAGAGCCTCCACGGAAAAGATGTACGATTAGTACATTCGGGCGTCTCCTGGGCGACGGTACTTTAGTACTGGCTAATATTTCCACTACTGGGCTATGATAGATATAGCCCAGACGCTGATATTATCATTTGGTTTAGAAAGTTCATAGTAAAAATAATTACTACTATTATAATATTCATAGCTACTAGCCCACGTGGATGTCTTAGTAAGTCTCAACCCATTAGGTCGGGGCTCAAGCTAAACGGATGCATCGAGGGCCGGTTCTCCACACTGTTCTCAGATTAGATAAGTTGCTGACACCCCTTACTGGAACTAAAACTTAAAAATTGAGAAAAGAATACTAAATTAAAATCGATGATGTATCAACTTAAGACCGTTTTTGGTTCTAAACTACAGTCCGATTTAGAAAGGAAGAAAATGTTAGAAGCTTCCAAATTTACTAAAATAATGTTCATTCATATATAAGTCTGTTATCTGCAGCTGTCACTTTTGATAGATATTATCAATAACCTATAAAATAACACTAATAATATTGTAAAATGTTATTAAAGATGAATACAAAAAATCTGTCTAAAAAGTTGTCTCTTCTAGAGTTATGTTATCTATAAATAGTGTGCTGCTATATTCAGTAGTTCAGAAAGTGCATGTTTTCTACCTAAAATAATAATAATAAAAATATATATCTCACCGGCTTATCGAGATGACATAATCCAATGTACAAGCGCTGTGAGGTGGCAAAACCAGAAAGGACTAATTGCTTGTTCCGCCAGTTAGTCGTTCCTCGCAGTTAACCATAAACTACTAACTTTCATCGTATGAAGGATGTATGAAAGTGGTTATTTTCGTGAAAATACTGTAGCAGCAAATGAATTCAATAAATTGAGATGTAATAATCAAGTATATTTGTATGTATGAAGTAAAGTACAACTTGCCATTCGTCATGAACTAAGCGGGGTATTTTGGAACAAGTTTAAGATCGATGTTGACAGCCTGATAGTGGACCACACACGTTTTTGGGTTTTTATTTGAATATTGAATATTTAGCGTATCTGAGGCAATTTAAAACTAGACCTACTCTGTTTATTAAATGGTATCTTATTAACTTGGAATATTTATGATAGTTGAAAAGATACTTCTTAAAAAAGTGTTATATTCATCCACTTTAAATTAGGTTTTCTCACGTTCAAATTAGGAAAACTTCATTAAGGGTGGATGGATATGACACATTTTTAAGAAGTAATTTTTCAATAATTTGTTACCTTGAGCGGATTACAGAAACTTATTCAACACTCACCTTAAAATTGTTAATAAATGTTGACTTTAAGGTTTTATCCTAGATAATACCTATTTTGATTGAGTGTCAAGATATCTTCCAGAATACAATCAACGAACGAGATAGAACACCTTCAGAAAATAATCCGATTATTGCAGCGCTTTCAAACGGTTACACCGTGAATTAAAGTTAACCATGACAGTTGATGATAAGAAGCAAAGAGGCATATGGAGAAATTTATTAACTCTATTGCTTGGAACAAGGTTAACAAGGACACAAACTGTCCCTCCTTGCTAGTGGCTGTCATGGTGGCTAGTTTTTAATAGCTAATGGCTATCGGTCAGCCTCTTTAGGCACTATATCTCGTTGTACACAATAGTTGAATATAAATTCCAAGACCATCCAACAAACAATTATTTTTAGAAAGTTTAAAAAGCCAATAGTTGTTTTAAAATACCAAAATAAAGAGATCACACAGGTGTTTTATTGTTAAAGATCCTCTAAAAGTGTTCTAAGAATGATATACTTATTTAAATTAGCCTGTCTATGAAATACTGTGAGAATTATTATTTCTTGATAATATTTATTGTGATATACAATAGTTTGAAGTGACCGGGAAGAAAACTGAAACCATTTTCCGAAAGGTTTGTTTTGTTGGTACATAGTTTCCATTCATCTTTGACGCCCATAATTATTCTTATACATACTCATTCACTGCCCCCAAATCAACTGGTGATAAACTGTACTGTACATTCCTCTGTCAGCATTGTTTACTGTAATATCTCAAAGAAACGCCTTAGGGGGTTGCCTCTCAGTGATGCTGCATGGACCCCATGAGTCCGTGTTGTCCCGTCTGAGAGAACAGTCCCAGGTGCGGAGGGGCCCTCATACCACCTCCAGCCGCCGCCGCCGCCATGGCCGCCGCGAAGAAGGGTGGCATCATTCCCCCTGGAGGCGGGCCTCCACCCCCGAACAAGGCGAAGGAAGGCGGCAGGAGAGGTCTCGCGGAGAGCCGAAGCTTCTCAATCTCAGCTTCCTGCAGACGTTTGGCTTTGGCGCGTCGGTTCTGGAACCATATCTTCACCTGGAGGACAAGAGGGTTGGGGGTGGTTAAACAACAGCTGAAAACACTTTGCGTGAATCTCGAGACGTGAAACAATAGGCCTACTATCTCGAAATAAGCTATACTGTAATATGGTATATTTTTGCATACATAGGAAGTACTCGTCGGATCCTGTCGACATTTTGTCTCTATATACCTGGAGCTACAATCAAAACAGTTCAATGTAACTAATTTCTTTCATATCTTATATTTAGTTGTTATATGTTCATACTTTGAGGTGAAATCGTAGTTTGAATTATAGCTATTAAATTAAGGGTCGTTAACTATTATTATTATTATATTATATTATTATTATTATTATTATTATTATTATTATTATTATTATTATTATATTTTATTAGCACCGCGTCTTACTACCCGTTCGGGTTATACACCCTTATGCTAATATGTAATGGTAGGGTGATTGTGAGATGAAATGGAGGACCTACAGTTTAACGTGGAATCCGAACCACGGTGGAGGCCTGCATTCCTCACATTCACAAGTTGTGATTAATATACGTCTTGTCAGAGGTGAAGGAAGGGTTTGGTAATCAGATAAATCTGTGCTGGGACCGAGGTCGTTAACTGTTGACTGACTTAAAAAATGTCCGAATTAAAAAAAAGCTTTAACGAATTCGTTAAAATTAAATATATGGGGAGTGTTTTAAAATTATAAATATCACCCTTTACTTATTTTTTTGTAGAAAAGTTAATTTAGGGGGTAGTTTACTGAGTATTGATTCAAATAAATTATGTTTCTCCACGAGTCGAAACCAGGCCAAAAATCATCCGAGCCAACACAAGATTTGTAGAAAGGCCCAGCGTAAGATCAGATGTTTTGTGGTTTTGTAATTTTATTTAAAATAATAATAATTAAAATTGTTTCGATATAACTCAAGAAATTTCTATTGAAAGAAATATAACTTTTATATATAAACTTAAGCCCTACCCTTTAAATATTCTGGAAGTTTTAAACTTTTGTGCACATTTTAGATACACGTCTATATTATATTTTATTTAAAAAAGGAAATTATTTATTCTGTTAGAACTTCGGAAATAGTTTTCGATAGGAAAAGTTTCACGTTTTAAATTTATTTATATATATTTATAATAAAATATATGAATTTATAAATATTGGTACGACCCATTTCGATGGCTACATGGTCTGACGTGCTTCTCTTGCAGTAAACTAGACTGCCGCTCACCGGAAAATCGAGGTTTGAATCTCGTTAGGGTGTACTGAGAGTAATTTTTCCAAAATGGTTTTTTCCCTCTTGCACGTAAATTTGGGTACACTTCCTATAAATATAGCCTTCATAACCCCTAAAACCAATAGTGTAATTAGTACATAACGGTTAGTAAAATGCGATATTAAGAAAAATATAATAATAATGGTACGATGCAATCGTAATTTCTTTCTTATTTATAAATACATATATTTAATTTATATATCAAGGCCCTATATTAAATATAACATAATGTATGGTTTTGTCAAATCATTTATTTTTCACCCGCCTCGGTGGCGTAGTTGGCTAACGCTCTAGTCGTGTTGAGCTCGATCGCCGAGAACGGGGAGATCGAGGTTCGAATCTCGTTCGGGTGAACTGGGGGTGGTTTTTCCTAAATGGTTTTCCACTCTCCCTCCACGCAAATGTGGGCTCACTTCCTTTAAATGCAACCTTCCCAATTCCTAATCCATTAGCGTAATTAGTACTTAAGCGTATAACCCGAACGGTTAGTAAGACGCGGTGCTAAATAATAATAATAATAATAATAATAATAATAATAATAATTTATTTTTCCTTTTCTTATAATTTAGTTGTGTTGTGTTGAGTTTGTTCACCTGCGTCTCCGTGAGATGCAAGGACGACGAGAACTCCGCCCGCTCGGCGATGGACAGGTACTGCTTCTCTCGGAACTTCTTCTCCAGAGACAGCAGCTGCTGCGTCGTGAAGGGGGTCCGAGGTTTGCGGTTTGGTTTGTGTTTCCTCAATGTGCACCTCACAGGCACCGGTGGTCCTTGGGCGCCAGGGGGGAGGGAGAGACGCACGGCGTCCAGCGGCGACTCTGTCACACACACACAAAAACACGCCACTTTATTATTACTATCATCTTGACACAAAAATGTTTTACAACTGTTTATTGGGGGCTTATGCTTGAATCTTACCCATGGGCTTAGTTTGTAATGGTTTTAAAGTCCATTAAAGTTTTGAGGTCTCACATGCTAATAACCCATATGTTTTAAGTTTCATATTTTTGCTCTAGGTGGACACCTTTAATTGTGGTAAATAAAATGATTGAATTTTCTTAAATAGAAAGTTGCATTTTGCTATACAAGGTTAGTAAATAAAACATTTCTTTTGGTTAAAAAAGAATAACCAACTCTTACTCAGGCGGTAAGGTGCAACCAATATAAAAATACTTTTACATTTCGTATAGGCCTATGGCTACCATACAGACTATTGATAGGTATTTACAAATATATAGTTTAGTTTGCTTAAAGGTGGTCTAGGGGTAAGGTGTCAAACCTCTGTGTTGAGAGTCCTGAGTTCAATTCTCGGTCCCGGCACAGATTTATCTGGTTGCCAAAACCTTCCTTACCTCTGACAAGACGTGTATTAATTACAATTGTGAATGCGAGGAATGCCAAGCCTCCACCGTGGTTCGGATCCCACGTTGAACTGTAGTCCTTCATTTCATCTCACAATCACCCTACCATTACACATTAGCGTAAGTGCGTACAACCCGAACGGGTAGTAAGACACGGTGCTAATAATAATAATAATAATAATAATAATAGTTTGTTTAAACATAGTTTTTTCTTCTTATGTATATAAAATTATATAAATATTAGCATTTGGTTTTATTAGCTGGTTCAAAAACCTTCTTTACTAATCCTTTGGTTGAGGGAATTACATTTCTTGGGATGCATTTTTTTTTCGCCATTTGAATGTTGTAAAGGTTAATTTGTAATCAAACACTTTGTGAAAGGAATAAATCACAATTGTGATGAGACAAAGAGGTGAACCTAAACCCTCAGATAAGAAGGAAAACGTCCTGAGATAAATTTATGATATTTTATCGTGGGTGTTTTGTCTAAATATTAAGATTATCTAGCCTGTGGGAAACATAAGCTTGTAAATTAATTGTACTGTGCATGAGTAGCGAAGCTTGGTAGATCGAAATTATTTATAGTGCGGATACAACAGCGTCAGATAATTGTAGATTTAAAAAAATTACATCTGGACACGGTAATATAGCCTGGGCGCTATGCCTATGGTTCCGGGTTAGAACCTCATGTCCAGGTGTAATTTTTCAAAATATACTAATATTATTTAATTTGACTGACCGGTGATGGGGAGGTCAGAATTTTAACCCCATTTAGGTGTACTGGGAATAATTATTCAATAATGGTTTCTCCTTCTTCATCAACGCAAGTGAGGGTACATTCACTCTATGTTATACCTTCCTCATTTCTACCCCAGTATCGTAATTATTATATACATATGTGTATAATCCCAAGGGTAGAGAAATATGATGACAATTAAAATTATTTGGGTTTATACAAGGGCAGATGATATGGTTTGTGTGAAGGACTACATTTTAGGAGAACTTCACATGTATGAACACTGAAATGTCATCCAACTGAAATTCGAATTAGATTATCTCAAAGTTGGCAGATCAGCTTCTAAATAAAATGACGCCCCAACGTTCTTGACCAGTGGTAAGGTTTGTGTTGGCCTGTAACCCCTCCAAATCTATCATGGAGTTGTTTTGTTTGAATCCTAACAGGGTGGATTAATTGATCAGATATGATACAAGCGGTATGGAGTTCACTATATTCAGGATTAGAGAAACTACAGTCAGAATCAAGTTGGGTTTTTGTACCGTTATAAAAATTACTAAAACCATTTTCATACATTCATGCGTCAAATTATGTGATCTTCAACTATAATTTTTTATCAGATATCAATACCTATTAAATATTACTACAGTTAAAAACGTTATCAATGCTGCCCACAAAAAAAATTGATTGTATTTTCCAAAAATTTACTTCCACCAAACTCCTATAATAATTGCTCAGGTCTAATTATCTCAAAATGTTTGTATCTAAAGGAAGCTGTAGTGGAGTTTCCAATTCAAGTCTCATTGGCCTTAACATAAATCAAGGTTGTCTGTATGTATACACCTCATTTTGAGATGCTCTTCTCTTAAAATATATTATTTGTTTTTAACTTATTTTATCGTGTATAGTCTTTATAGAAAAAAGTATTGTGATGCAGTAGTGATAAAAATTAATACAAACATTTTACTAAATTATACTTTTATTTCCAGCGATTACTAGAATTGGTTTTTGGTGTGCGGTTTTGCAGTTATGTAGGACCTAAAGGTTTTGACAATATTTTCATACCCTAAAAAATCAACATACTTTAACTAAAACAGCAAAGATAAATTATAGCTTATAAATAAAATAAAGGTTTGCAAAATATTTTACAAGCTTATTTGATTTAAAAAATACTGATGTGATATTACTTATGTCCGAGTCCATCCTTTTAGCAAGATATAGGTCTTACGACTCTCGGCACTGAGGTAAGGGTATTTAAAAACAAATATTACATTAAACACCAGGCTATCAACGGCTTAAGAGTTAGAGAAGAGGATATTAATTAAATACTTATTTATATTGCACCTTTATTAGTGTGTAGAGAGGATGGGAAAGCCACAGTGATAAGTCAAATGTGTGAAAAACCAACCGCAACACAACAGTCAAGATTTGAACCTTGGCCTCCCAGTAATCGGCAATCCAGTCTATGGTGAGCCCAACATCTCGTAATGGGTGACTATTAGTGTGGATGGTAAGTGCAGTGTAAAATTAGCATTCTATTCTATGCAGTTTGTAGATCGTGTTTGTATTGATAAAAACCTGTTGAAAAAATATGCAAGCTAGGTACCAGACATAAAATAGATAAAGTAATTATTATTCTTGTCATTGAAAGAACGTGTTAGAAACGATAGTCCGCTGTTTCTCCCCCCCCTCCCCACCCACCTTGTTCCACCCCTGCCACAGTCACGTTTCAGCAACCACCTAGACAAACACACGAACCTGATTACTGAGACATGCTAGGACTAATTGTTCGCCGATAGCGATGCCCGGCCTCATTAGAAAACAATACCGGTTATTGAGACGAGCGCTAATTAGCCCTTTTTTTTTTCGCCGCGTGATGAGTCCTACTCATGCTTCTTAATTAATATCCACTCACGATGTTACCAACCTCACGATATCAAAAGCTGTCTTTGTTGATCACAATGTACCCCACTGTCTGTTTACCTCACCTACTCTTCACAGCGTTACGGCCGTGGTTGTCTCGTTACTAGATAGACAAACGTGGGAATTTGTAGCCTAAACTTTAGAGGGAAGTTGTGGTAATTGTGATCAAAAATATCGATTGTTAGTGGGAAATGTTAGCTCAAACGATAACACATATTACTACGGACATAGGTGGGGTGCTAGTGAGTGCGAGTTTAGTGCATTAATTTTGCAGATTTTTATAGCATAATCTTTTTTGGCCAAAATAAATCAAATATTATTTTCTTCTATAGAAACATAGAGTTTAGTTTTCTGCACATGCTAATCTTAACAGTTCTTGAATATTTGCCATGAGCATAGCGGCATTTGGTGACAAACTTTTTAAATAAAGAGAAAAAGTTGTCATTAAATTCCAGGACACCCTTGACAGATATTCAACAACTATTAATATTAACATGTGCAGAAAACTAAACTCTATATTTCTATAAAAGAAATATTTTAATTTATTTTGGCCAAAAAATGTTTGTGCTATAAAAACTGCAAAAAATACTGCGCTAAGCTTGCGTTGATTCCAAGATGGTAGAAAAATTTAGTATTAAAGATTGGGTTGAAGATCTTTCACATTAAATTTATGATAGATATGGAATCTGGCTTTAATGTATTCTCTATTTTTTTACACCACTTATTTACCAACTATATTAGCTTGGCTACTTAACCCATCATGATAAGCGCATTCGTACACTTGTAATTGTACTATTGGCAGCATAAAGCCCTCCCGAGTCAAAGATGGTTGTATTATCTGATAGTTCGTGATCTTAATTGATCATTCATATGCATCTGAAGATTTTTGCACGTCCATCACAGACTCTGCCTTAAAATATCACCTGGGCATGGGATGACTCTTGGATAGCTCAGTGGTTAAGTATTGACGTACTAAGTCAAAGGTCTCGGGTTTGATTCCCGTGTGCATGAGTCAATTCTAATTGAAATAATATGATATTTATATGCAGATGTAACCGTACTTAAAAACTATAATAGTTTGGCTATTTAATCCATAATAAATGAGCCCGGCATTTAAATCACGTACCCACCCGTCAATAGCTACATAATTATGAAGTTAGGAAGTCTGCTCAGCTCTTAATTCATTTACTAAGACGTATTAACAACAATAATGCAACCTACTTCAGTGGCCTCATGGTCTAAGGTGCTACTATCGTTGTAGACTATATTGCCAATGCCGGGAAGATCTAGGTTCGAATCTTGGTCAATTGTACTACCAACATAATTTTTACACTCTCCCTCCACGCAAGTGCGGCTATATCTATTCTAAATATAGCCTTCCTAATCTATAAAACCATTAGCGTAATTAGTAGATAAGCGTATAAGCCAAACGGGTATTAAGGCGCGGTGCCCCATTGATTCTCACTCTTCACATAACTTCAAACTAGGAAAGGTTTTCTCTTGTTGATATATTTTATTTTTAAACATAGATTCTTCCAGCTTAAGGTGGGGGTTTGAAAGGGGAATTTTTTTTTAGAGCAAAAAACCTTTTATGTCAAATAAAATCATTAAATCAGTAGATATGTTAGACTTAATACAAATAGTTATCCCAAAAATTCTTGTAATACATTTAGTAAGGACATTCGTAAAAATTTAGCCAGGACTTTTTCTCATGATTTAAAAAATTCTGTTTGAAGCCCACGAGGCCCATGACAAATACCAAAGAATTTTGTTAAGATTACTGTGTGTAGAATATTTAACTAAACGAATCCAATAAACACTATTTTATTTATTTTTCCCAATAAGTTTATTTTGCTATAAAATTCGAATTTAGCTCACGCTCCCTCCAATACCTTTAACACACGTTCTTAAATAATTTAAAAAAAAAAACCTGTTATTCAATTCACCATAATTAATTTTTGTTTCTTGAATTAGTTTGTCTTATATATATATATATATATATAGTCTATTAATAGATTAACAATTTGTGTTATTCATGGAAATTATTGGAATAGGAGGGGGCAGGGTGAGGGGTAAAGGGGTAGGGCCATAGTTTGCAATCGTAAATCTACTTGCTTGGATTTTATTTTCTTTGAAAATCATCCATGAAAATAAAAGTGGTAATGCAAGTGTTGAGTAGCCTCACCAGGGTACCATGCCCCTCTGGAAACATATACAGTACATTACAACTGTGCTTACAGTACTTTTATTTCCTAAATGATCCAATTAAGATATTTAAAACAAGATTATTTAAATGTTTTAAATGAGTTAATGAGATATAGTGTGTTTTTATTCTGAGCGGGATGCTATGAATTATTATTCTAAGGTGTCTCTTCGAGTTATTATTAATTGGATTTTTGTTGGAAGACCTCAAGCGATGACAAACGGCTTCACGTCATAACAACCAATCATTGAATTAGAAGAGAACGCTTAAAAAAAAACAAAGAGTAAGGAAAAAGATTTCCCAGCTACACGAGCTTAGAATCCTTTGGTTGCCAATTTTGTAGCATTTTATACTATTGGATAAATTTTGTTGAAAGTTTTCAAAATTTACCGATGTATCTTTTAATCCAGCAGACATAAGCCTTGGAATTTGAAAGGAATATTTCTTTTAGGAATTGGGTGAAAGGTTTTTGAGGTTTTAAAAAATCCTTATAGGTGTGGGTGACTATGTGTTTGTATTTCGGCCTGGAGTCTAAGCCATTTCTCTTAACGGGATAAAACTCGCTATCTAAGGGTTTTCCATAACCTTCACCCTAGAGTTTTTGAATTATATATCCAACCCTAAAACTTAGGGTAGTTTATTTAATGGACAAAAGAGAAAAAATCAATTGTACCCATTTTGGCTATAATGATTTTGTTTATAATTCGTATCCAAGCAATGTCTGCATTAAAAACAAAATGGCGCACCTAGTTTTCCGGAAAAGCTACCTTGAGAGTACTTTACATAAGCGAATATCTCAAATTTTGATCAATTATCTGTTACTCTTTGAGACATGAAATAACTTATCAATATCATTGCAAAGTTGTAATATTATTTCCGTTCAATTTACTAAAAATAAAATATCTTAAATATAGTTTTATAGACCTAATTTTTTCTGAGAAATTGGCAAATATAAATATATATTTTTTAGATTTATCTCTGGGAAATTGATTGTTATGCTCTTTGGTGGATAGAGATGCTACTTTTCCTTCAATATGTTTCTGTAATGGTATATATTATTTCATTTGTTCTCTTTTGTGGAATGTTTCTTTCTGCAACAGAGTATACAATTTCGTTTTACATATCTTACGAGTTTTGAGTAAATATCTCAATTTTTAGGTATGTGAGCGAGAAATTCTGTACAGTTTACAGAACCAATCATTAAGCTTAATGTTGTATTTAAATGAGCAGTTCGAACTTTTATATCGTTAAGAATATTATGACGTCATTACATCAATAAGGTATTAACCAGAATGGGTAGTAAGACGTGGTGCTAAAAAACTTGTTCGTCTTGAGGATAATTTATATTGTGTATCATTGCGTTGTAATCTTTGCTTTGGCTCCCTGCATTTTGTAACCTACATTGTAGTTGCTAAATTTGATAGGCTTTTTTCCACCATGAAAAAAATATAGTTTTTTTTTTATATTCCGTATCACTTCATACCAAATTTCTATTATATAACCCTACGTTATAACCTTTGCTTTGGTTCCCTCCTTTTTGTAACCTACATTGTTGTTGTTTATTCCTTTCATAACTTCAGAGCAATAAGGTACTTTGGGTATTTATGCGATCTTAGGTGAATAATAGAGGATATGATACAAAGATCTGCCTTCTTGTTATTTTCTTAGTTTTTGATTATGGATTGCTTATAGATTTACCAATTATTAGATAGTTTAAAGACTGAAAATTGACATGGACATGAAAATGGACTGTTCGTAAAATAAATTGAAGCTTGATCTGGAAAATGTATTGGTTAGTGGTGTAGAGATAACTCATCGTATGTTGCGAATAACAGGTGATTGTATGGTAGGGTACCTTCACGATGAGTTCTAAGTTGCGAGTGCAGGTAGTTGAACATCTCTCAAACAACTGGGATAGGTTAATGTGATCTCAGCCAGGCCTAATGGAAACAACTACTCTTTCAAGAAAGAGTATGTGGCTAAGATGTCTCCACCAGAGTCATTCGGCACTATCTGCGAGTTGGTAGCTGTGGGAGATATTTTCCCCTGCCAGTCCTAGGTGTAACCCGCCTAGGTGGCGTAGTTAGCTAACGCGCCAGTCGTGTTGAGTCAGACCACCGAGGACGGGGAGATCGAGGTTCGAATCTCGGTCGGGTGAACTGGGGGTGGTTTTTCCTAAATGGTTTTCCACTCTACCTCCACGCAAATGCGGGTTCACTTCCTCTAAGTTCAACCTTCCCATGTCCTAATCCATTAATGTAATTAGTACTTAAGCGTATAACCCGAACGGGTAGTAAGACGCGGTGCTAAAAAAAAAAGTCCTAGGTGTACAGGTATGATACCTTCTCTGCGCAGTTTAGCGAGCCTCTGGAAGGTGCAACAAGACTCAGGTTTTTCGGAGACCTGTTTGGAGGACATTTGAATGTTTTTATAGCCTCTGAACCTGATACCTTAACATAACAGTCCTCTATTCCCCCAGTACCAGCTTCTCATCCAGCTGTCTCTTTAACTGTTCTCTCCTCCAACCATATCCTCAGTTTCAAACAAAAGATGACATAAAAAGCGTTGAGTCAGGGCCACTGACTCCCTAAGCATGAGAAAGGTCAGGGAGGCTGTTGCGAGAGATATGCCAATATGCCAGGGAGAATCCTGAGGTGAATAAGGCAGCAGTTACGAACTACACCCAGAAAAATCCAGAAGTGAATAGGGCAGCAGTTTCGAAATATAACCAGAAAAATCTTGAGATGCCTTGGGCAGCAGTTTCAAAATACAACAACAAAAATCCTGAAGTGCATAGGGCAACAGTTAAGAAATACACCCAGATAAATTCTGGGGTAAATAGGGCTGTGGTAGCTTATGCAGGAATAGCCCAAAATCAATTGAAGTTTCTGGGAGGAGGTACACGAAAAAAAGGTAAATTGACAAAATTCTGAGATATAAAATACATCTGCCCTGGTTATAATGTAGATGTTGATGGTTATGAAGGTGATGCATCTGTGAAGTTGGGGAAGATGACTAAAGTTTGTCTGTGGAAAAACTCGCATGGACAGTGTCAGTAATGAATGGGTTCTTAAGAAGTACAAGAGGTCAATGTGAAGGAGGCGTCTTACTTTGGCTTGTATACGTTGAGGGGATGAGTGTGAATCAAATGACGGAGCAAATATATGAAGGTAGAGTGTGTGTATCTAAAGGAAGGGGTAGGCTATGTAAGACGTGGCTAAATGTTGTAGACTAATGTGCGTAAAAGAGAAACTTTAAAGGTTTTAAGAATAAAAGAGAATGCATGACTCAGTGAATGGATGTTGTTGAAGCGAAGGGAATAGGCTAGGAAGTGGACGTGTGGAGAAAATTAATGATGATGGATTAATTACGAAGTTGTTAGTGTTGAGATATATACACAGTTTCTAGTTTATCCTGTAAGGGAACGGCGTGATTATGTATATATGTATGTATGTATGTATGTATGTATGTATGTATGTATGTATGTATGTATGTATATATGTATGTATGTATGTATGTATGCATGTATGCATGTATGCATGTATGCATGTGTATGTATGTATGTTGTATGTATGTATGTATGTATGTATGTATGTATGTATGTATGTATGTATGTATGTATGTATGTATGTATGTATGTATGTAGTATGTATGTATGTATGTATGTATGTATGTATGTATGTATGTATGTATGTATGTATGTATGTATGTATGTATGTATGTATGTATGTATGTATGCATGCATGTATGATGATGTATGTATGTAGTATTTATGCCTATGTATGCCTATATGTGTAGGTCGATGTGTGTAGGCTTATGTGTGTATGTCTGTATGTGTGTATGCTTATGTGTGTATGTCTATATGTGTGTATGTATGTATATTATGTATGTATGCCTATGTAGGCCTATGTATGTATGCCTATGTGTGTAGGCGGATGTGTGTAGGTGGATGTGTGAAGGCGTATGTTTAGCCGTATGTGTCTATGTATGTGTGTATGTTTGTATGTATGGGGTGCAATGCTAAGAAGTGGAAGGAAAAGAGTGCAAGCATGTGCTACTATCAAGTCAATATTTTTATTCAATGTAAAAAACAGTTTGTTCTATGTAAAATTTTGTATGTGAGTCTATTAAGTCTATTATTTATAACATTTTAGAAAACATTCTAAAATAATCTTCCGTAAGGTGTGTAAGATATGCTAAAATAATATAAAGACTTAGATAATGCTTGATAATATAAATAAATGAATGCTAAAATTGAATATAATGAAAATGAAGGTTAATAAGTTAAAACATATTTAGTTAAAGTCAAAGCATAAAAAGAATACAATGATATGAGTAAAAATTAAGTAAATAAAATGTTGTCATATAATCGTAATTTCATGAGAATGAATAAGTTAATGTACACAATAGTAGATTAAATAACAGATGTTATTGTCCAAAAACAACCTTATAATTAAAAATTAATAAAGTATAAATTGTAGTTGAGTAAAATTAATTTAATTAAAGTCAAAACATAAGTAAAATTAAGTAAATAAAATGTTGTCATATAGCCGTATTTATAAGAATGAAAAATTAGTGTACACAATAGTAAATTAAATAACAGGCGTTATTGACCAGAAACAATCTTATAATTAAAATTCAATAAAGTATAAATTGTGGTTGAATAAAATGGATTAACCCAACAAGTTATTTTAATTTAAAAGTTAATAAGAGTTTAAGCCAGTTTATTTTAATTATTTTTATAACTTTTTTCTTCTGAGCAAATAATTGTATATGATTTATTTTTGTTCCAGCCCTAAGACTTTATATTAAGATGACAGAAAAAATTATCATCAAATTGAGAGAATTACTATATATCTCGATTATTTATTATCGGTATTTTTTGCATTAATTAATCAAGTATGATTAATTTATTAATTAATACTATAGTAAAATGTTTTAAGTAAAATATATCTGTTCAAGCAATAGGTAATATCACAAAAAGTATACAAGAATGAAGAAAAAATAGCTATTCTATATATGTAAGCCTACCTTAGCTACTGTGATTAAGTATCCAAACAGTTAACATTAATTAATTTAACTGTCTCAGTCTATTAAATAAATTGTGGTGTCCACCGTTACTTCCTATAAAAGTTGTCGTTTTGGAATACCTCTCATTCTTAATTATTCAATGTGTGAGGGTTCTCGGAAAGACCACACCAGATTAACTTAATTACTTCAACTCGTGTACGTTTTAAATTACATTTAAAAAAAACTTCTATGGCGATAAAATTTAGAACACAATACGAAAGTCACACTTAAAGCATGATTTAAAGAGTAAAATCACAGGAAACAAGAACATTGTTATCTTATCATCAGGTTTTTAATAAGTTTATTACTCCTCAGCTTTGAATATTTCTTAGCAGAACGTAGAGAAATAAAGCTAATGAATCATACATGAGATTGTCCATTTGTTTGATTAAAAAAATAGCTTTAACATTATTTAGAAAATTTCTACCATCTTGAAATTTATCGGATTAATGGATACTGATAATTAACCATTTAAAATCATCAATAATTATAGAGATTTATTTCAATAGATGTAGTTCTCCTAGACTATCAAATATAAAGTATACATTACCAACATATAATGCAATCTACAACACCTTTTTTCTTTAATGGCGTAAAAATGTGTAGGCATACATAATTGGAGGGGCCTTTGTGATGTCATTTGTGTGCCCGTTAGTGAGATGTAGTAGAGAGGTTTGTTCTGCATGCTGTAAGGACAATGTCTAGGCATGCGCAGTCTATAAAGCAATAAGTAGATTTTTATTCCCCTATTTATTTTAGTAAACAACAGACGAAATACAAAATGTGTTATCAAAGAGATAGAATAAATCGCGGTACCTTAGCTAAAAAAGGTTAACCAGACCTTGATAAATCCGTCCGTGGTGCTTCGAACTATCAACCTACTTGAATGATGACATTTGTGTATTTTTATTTTCTCATATCAAAAGAAAATATGTAATACCTAGTTTAAAAAATTGATATCAAAATTATTATGCATCTTTAGGTTTTATGTAAGCCCGAACCCAAAAAAGTGGATTTTACAATTAGGTCTGTCTGTCCGTCCCTGGCCCAGATCTGAAAAGGTTTAATGGATTTTGTCCAAACTTTAAATCTAGATGTTATAGGACAATACCTTGGGAACGTATTTTTGATTTTGATCCTAGCACTCAAATTATTAAGGGTAGTTTACTGATGGGTGAATTTTTTTAATTCCACATTTTTTGAAAATGCATGGCTCTAACTATATTGCTTAAATTGATAAGTTATATAGCGAGTATTTGACCCTAAATAATATTTTATACTTAATTTTTGGGTAAAAATTCCTAAGGTAGTTTACCGATTTGGGAATAGTATTTAAGATAAATAAGAATACATTTTTATTTTTACAAATTAAAAATAACGTTAGCTAGAAATAGCTTAGTTTTGAAATTTGAAATTTGCTAAAAAATATTGAACTAATTGGTTTAAAATTTATAGGTCTAAATATTTAAAGTTTATTGTGGTAAATAAGATAATGTGTTGTTAATATTGGGAAAATTTACATAATTAATTTACTGAAATCCTATTTTTGAAAATTTTCTTCCAAGCTTACAATATGAGGAAGTTTGTGCGATTGTAACGTACTATTTATTTATTGTCGTATCATGGGATGTCAGAATACCTGACCTTACTGAATGGTGTGATAAAAGTTATTTTAGACTAAGGAAAAGGTATGTGAATATCAAGAAATAGGTATGACATGCCATCTCGTACTAAGATTCTGGATACTAAAAATTACAAATTAAATTATGGCCTAGGACTCAATATCCATCGTCATGCAGACTAAATGTCAACGTCATCTGACCCGCCTCTGTGGCGTAGTTGGCTAACGCGCGAGTCGTGTTGATCAGATCACCGAGGACGGGGAGATCGAGGTTCGAATCTCGTCGGGTGAACTGGGGTGGTTTTTCTAAATGGTTTTCACTCTCCCTCCACGCAAATGCGGGTTCACTTCCTCTAATTCTAACCTTCCCAATTCTAATCCATTAGTGTAATTAGTACTTAAGCGTATAACCCGAACGGTTAGTAAGACGCGGTGCTAAAATAAATTAACGTCATCTGGTATGGTTTTACTGCAATGGTTTGTCCACGCCATAAAAGATGCACTTTCTGGCTGAACGGTAGACTTAGTTTTGGAAACTTTCTAATCAGCTGGTCTCAAAATTAAACTATTAAGGTGCTATGTAAGGGTTCATAAGCTAAGGTCTACTTTTTTCAGTTTTTATGACAAAAACATATTTTGGCCAAAATAAATCAAATATTTATTTAGTAGATACGTTGAATTTAATTTTCTCATTGCAGTCTCAGCTTTATTTTTCTGTCATGGCCAGAACTTTTTGTTTAAATTTAAAAGTTTTCTCTTTAAATTCCATTATGCTCATGCCAGATATCCAATAACTGTTAGGATTGCAATATGTAGATAACTAAACTAAATGCATCAATTGAAGCAATACTTTATTTTGTCCAAAAATAAGTTTTTGACGTGAAAACTGCAAAAAATTATGTAACTTAACTTGCGTTACCTTTCATTTTATCTTAAATTATTGTATGAAAGACGGGATTAAAATAGTAAATAAAAGGATGTGAACATTATTTTTAAAAAGGTGTATTTTTAATCACCACTAGACTATTAAAAAACCTGTTTCCAACATCTTAGCTCATGCAGTAGCTTTTCTACCATGTGTCCTGGGCTCGATTCTCAGCGTGGCAGAGAAATATTTCATTGTTGAAATATGGGTTTCCTCCTCCACTGTAAAGATTTAATGGCTGGGTGCTGTATCTTTTCTAGAAAAAAAGTTAGCTTATAGATTGTGTGATGGATGATATAATCTGTCGGTTCAGAAAGTTCACGTTTAATACGTAAAATATAGGCCTATATATTTCTAAAACGATGCAACTGGTTTGGATCTAATCCCAGTCTCTAATAGCAAAAAAATCAGACACACAACTATTAACGACTTTGCCTAATTGGAGATTTCGAAGCTATTTTGCGAAGCGGGTTGTATCTTAACTTGACGCACCTAAGCAGTCTAAGCACTATCACACTAAGGGCCAGTTTCATAGTCAGACTTAGTACGCCTAAAGTGCGAGTCGATACTAAATATAAGACGTCACATACCTGAAATTGAATGGAATGGGCCAGTTTCATATGCGAAACTGGCCCATTCCATTTTTGTCTAGGTAGGTGTCGTCCTGTATTTAGTATCGACTCGCACTTTAGGCGTACTAAGTCTGACTATGAAACTGGCCCTTAGACGCCAATGTAAAAAATAGAAAGAGAGGTTATAAAATGAGAAGTTAGCTCTTAGATGGCTCTTGTATATGTGCTGATAACCATTTTCTTCCTCCTCTGACGAGTTTACACACTCACATTAATATTTACGCCTTGAAAACATTAACTTGCTTTTTAATTTTACCTCTTTCTTGTTTCCTACCCACTTCGGTGGCGTAGTTAGCTAATGCGCTAGTTTAATGTTGAGCTAGACTGCCGAGGATGGGGAGACCGAGGTTCGAATCTCGCTCGAGTGAACTGGGGGTGGTTTTTACTAAATAGTTTTCCACGCTCCCTATGTGCAAACGAGGGTTCACTTCCTCTAAATTCAAACTTCCCAATTCTTAACCAGTTAGCGTAATTAGTACTTAAGCGTATAAGCCTAATGAGTAGTAAGACGCGGTGCTGGGTATTATTATATTGTTTCCTACTATAGATAGACATATGCTACCACGGACCTTTTTAATCTACAACCTGGTAGGTAGACTCCTACAGGCCATTTTCTTGATCAAGCCAATTAGACTAAGTTGTAGAGGATTTACAAAATATACAATTACAAAAAAGACTAATTAAAGATAAAAATAATAATTTTGTGACACTGTAGGACTATTTTTAGAATTATTTAAGAATTTATAATTTTTATTTCAACGTCATATTTTTAAAACTCGCTGAATAAAACGTAAATTCACTAGCATGGGAAATCCTATCTTGACTGACCGTGACGTCACAGGAAGGGGACGCCCTTAAACAAAGTTGTTTTAGCCACACATATTTTGTTCAACATTGTTAATTTGTGAAATATTTTATTTAATTTGAATAAAAATTAGCCATGACGTTAAGCTATTGAAATAAAATAAGCAAAAGATTAAAAGTGAAATAGACGCTAACATAATTATAATGTATGGTTCTCTTACATAGCTCCAAATGATACCATTACACGAATTTGTTTATCATTCATGTATAAGTATTTTTTAATGAGTGTTATTATTCAATGCCACTGAAAGACCTCTTCACTTGGCCCTGTGTGCTCTTGGGAATCGGAGGGCACCATCATATGAAGAGGCCCGCTTGTAATTTATCTATTAAACTTGTCATGACAGTCATATGTGATTAATGAGAACGGGTTTTTCGATTAGCACATCATAGGAGAGATTAGACTTACACAACTACAGACATAAACGTAAAATTGGTTTCACAGAACATGAAATATGGGGTAGCTCCTGGTGTAAAATATCTTGATTAATCATTAGTATTTTTAGAATAATTTTTTTTATATAAATATTCACAAACATTCACAACAGTGGCACGGTATGGAGTGTTGCCAGAACTAGTAAAATTAGTCCAAACGGTACCTGTGAATCGTTCTAATCACTCAGTAGACTATTCATTGGCCAACTATAAATGAAGATACATGTGAGCTGTGTAGAGCAGAGCCTTTGTATGATTGGTCAAATGGGGAACATTAGGGAGAGCATAGCCTTTGTATGATTGGTCAAATGGGGAACATTAGGGGAGAGCATATCACAGGTACAGTTTTGACAAGCTATGCTTACCCAGGCAACACTTCACTACACGATACTGATCTACAACCAATAGGGTATCAATGATCATCAAATCCTTATATACTAATGGATTAACTCGTTAAAGTTCACGTAATTTGTTGAAAGAGCCTTAGGTTCGATCACAACGTAGATGAGTAGCGTAAATAGTTATTTTCTGTAC
Organism: Timema podura; assembly: GCA_033556935.1. Taxonomy (NCBI): domain Eukaryota; kingdom Metazoa; phylum Arthropoda; class Insecta; order Phasmatodea; family Timematidae; genus Timema; species Timema podura. The sequence goes on along the minus strand of JAVRXN010000011.1, from coordinate 42,843,009 downwards.
AAAGTATTAATACCCATACAGGGTAGAGATGAAGAAGATATAGGCCTAATTGAGTAGAAAAGTACCCACATTTTAATGATGGGAGATAATATGAAATTATTTAATAAATACACCCTCTCTATATCCAGACGGTATTCGATTACCAACCTCCTTGTCACCATCAAATCAATCAAGCTTATTGTTTAGTTAATGTGCTCCATGGTGCAGATTGTAAGTAGTTTATTCAGTATGTTAGGTTTAAATAACATTTATTAGCTTATAGGCCTTTATATTCTTTAAGCGTAAGTAGCTTTAATGTAATAACATTCTAAATATAAACTTAAAACATAATCTAAGATTTGTATTTCAGTTATAGGTCTATCTGAACATATTTGAAGCGTTTTACCTAGGAGTTTGTACTTGAGGTAAGAACAAGGCTGACTGTTAAAGTGCTTTAAATTATATTTCGTATAAAATTACGCTTATAAATATTATTCAAAGCATTAGCTACAACTAAAATAAAAAACGTAATCGTAAAGTATTCATGTTTTTGATTTGTACAATTAGATCATTGGTTAACGCTAATATAAAGTGACATGAAAAAACTTTATTTAAACAGTGTTAAATCCATAAATGAGCCTGTTTTTTATCAATCACGACTTGTTCACTCTGGTGTGTTCATGTTAAATTTTACTGTGGGGTCAGCCTAAAATAATTATAAAAGTTAGCCCGCTCAACATCTATGACTGATAGATTGTATTCTACCTTTTCAGGGGGAACTTTTTGTTTAGTTGTAGCAACACTTAGTTACAAAATTATGATTAATGTATACATGAAAATATCTGGTTTTCCTTAATATATTTTTTGATCTACTTGATATTATAATTTCTCATCAATAATTATCTTAAAAAATTGTAAACAGAGTAGTTTCACTAAACAAACTGAGTTTTGATGGATTAAATAGTCAAGCAACGACTACGGAGCCTGGATAGCAATGACATACTAATCCAAAGGTTTCGAGCTCGATTACCAGGCCCAGGTGTAATTTTTCTACGTAAAGAATATAAAACTGAGCTATGTTTACATATTTTTGATACTTTCCCTCTGGCAAATCTAGGAACCTGACTATTCCTCAAAAGCGATAACTACAGAACACATAATTATAACGTATAAATAAATGTAAGAAATAAATTTTATAGCTGCTTGAACCATCAAATAAATTATTAATATGACGAACCACTTTTGGCTACTAGTTTCCCCCACATGTTCACCCGAAGGTAGGACTACTTACTGTACAAAACCCGAGGACTGTTTTTTGCCTCAATCTCATCTTAATTGTTTTCATATATATCTAAAATACTTCTAATATTACATCAAAATAGTGTTTATGTTAATTTAGATTTAGACTATAAATAGTTAGTTACTCTGAACAATATTAACAATTTAGAGCTTTATTAAGTTTAGTTTTGTAGAGTGTTATTTATTCCTTATAATTAAATAAAGCACTGTAAAAAGAAACAACTCTTTTGTAACTTATTGAAGTTATTAAAGATTGAAATATTTTTTAACTGCCTGCTTCGTTTAATCCAAATACTTAATCAAATGGTGTAGAGTGGAGAAATGATATAAGATGATTGAGGACTTATTTAATTACTCTAAATTAAGCCTTCCTAATCCCTAACCCATTAGTGTAATTAGTACATAGACATATAACCTGAAAAGGAAGTAAGAAGCGGCTTAAAAAAAATTAGTCTTTTATTAGCTTCACTCTACAATAGCCTGTATAAACTTAACAACGTTCATTACAATATATTTGTTTACTAATAGACTATAATAGGCTTTAGATCGATCCTTTTTATTTACCATTATGATTTTTTTATAAGATGAATTATAAAATTATATTTTAAGTATAAAATAGCGATTTTACTAATAAATTAAATAAAGCCATGTTTTGATGTAATTTTATCTACTACTAAAGTAATATCTATTTCAAGATCTCAAAATTGGTAAAAGCTAATTAAAAAAAATGTCACCACATGGACAAATTAGAGGTGACCTTCAAATTGGCTTACACAAATGCATATGTATGGGAAACAAAACAAATATTTGTTATTAATTATGTTTATTGTTATAACCATTTTCTAATTGATTACGTTATTTTAAAATATCAATAATGATAAGTATATTGTAAGAAGCATATTAGGCTATATTTTGGAAATCGTATTGTTTGATCAGCAATAAATATATTAAAGCTTTTTTTTTATAAATTACGAGCTAATCTATTAATTATTTCGACCGTTTGAACAAAAAACCGTTCCACACCGATGGGCAAGTGGACAAAGATATTGCTCTCGTCTTGATCACCAGTAAAGGTGAGTTTGGGGCTGAATGCACAAAGGTTTTTTTTATCAAAAGGGTTTTCCACTCTTCTTCAAGGCAATTCCGGGCTATTTTATTTAAATTTTACCTTCCTTATACCTTCCCCATAAGGGAAAATATACAGATAGATATTGGGTGGTGAGACGTGGACACAGAAGAAAAAAGGATAGCAAAATGCTGAATAAACAAAATAGTAGGTACTAGCCCAGGCACTTAGATCAGTGCTGCATACTCTAGGGAATTTAAAACTATATATATTGGTGGGTTTTGAGTGAAGTGTTTCCAGGGTGAACGTCTTTAAAATTAATTTGTGGTTGGTTCTCATCAATCATCACCCTCATTGGTCAGGTATCTGCGGAAATACATTCTCATGTGAGGTGTGAAGAGTGGATCCTGTGTGTGATTGGTCAAATGGGGAGCAAACGTGTGTGAACATATCACAGGTAGGTCCTATATTTTTAACAAGCTATATCTGCCCTGGAAACACACCACGCCACGCCAAGCCACGCCACGCCAATGAAAGCTGCTGCCAATCAGTATTTTTGAGTTCCAGCACTTACTGTTGGGAGAAGAGGATCTGTAGACTGCGGACGGCATCCACGCAAACTGCGCCGCCAGCCCCGGAGGAAAGTTCCAGCAGTGGCCCGGACCTATGAGTCCTCCCGGAGCGCCAACTCCGGGGTGATGGAGCGCCTTGGGCACTACCGGGCCAGGATGGTGAAGGTGGGAATGAAGAGGAGGTGTTGACGATGAAGTCATCACGTCCTCATCCGTCATGTCATCTTGGAGGGCTGGCGTCGTCGACGGACTTGGTGTGGTCGTCGTCCCCGGGGACGTCCTCCTCTCGCTGTCTCGACTACCTTCCCCCCCATGGAGACCACCACCGCTGAAGTATAGACGGTGAGAGTTGTGTAGACCTAAGAGTCTTCCTTGGACCTCAAACCTTCTCTTCAACTCATCTTCGGGACTGTCCGCGTTCAACAAACGTTCCTCCTCGTATCCGTCGTCGACCTCCAACTCTTCGTCCTCCGCGTCGTCTTTCTCGCCCCTCTCTTTGTCATCGCACCCGTCGCTGTCAGCCCTCTCTGTGAAAGGTCTCTTGTCGTCTTCAACCCTCGCATCACAGTCCCTCGCACCCCTATCACCGAGGAACGCACCCCTCTCTTGAAGTTTCAGAAGAGTCGGGGCTGTCCTAGAGTTCAGAATCATCTGGTTACCCCCACTCAGAAATGTCCGGCACTCACCCTGAAGGTACTCGCTCATCTCGGGGACCCGACTGTCTTCCGGGGACGAGGTCCTGGCCGAGACCAGTTTAATCGGTCTACACACGGTCGCGGCTAGGTTGTGCTCTAATGTTCGGTGGTTGTTGTTATTGTTGCTCTTGGTTGAGGAGGAGAGTAGGGAATCCACGCTGAAAGATATCTTGTGTTTTAAATACGGAGTCCCTGTGGCAGCTGAGGGTTGATTTTCAATCGCCCCGGATTCGCTGACGGGAGTTTTAGGTGACTTGGAGCCACTAACTGTGGTCGACGTGGTGGAATTCATATTTCCAGCCGCTTATAATTTGATTACGAAAATGTTTTGTTAGCTAACTCTTCCAATAAAATGATTACATTTACTATTTGCTTAAATATTTGCTCTTTCGTTTCACGTGAACTACAATCTTATTTATCGTGAGGTTTTTTCAGGTTGGTGGTAAAAGATGGCCTCTATTTAAAATAGTATTTGTAAGTTTTCGACAGTCGCTGGGTTTCGCCATTATAACATATTTGATTTAACCAATCAACATTTTTATACAAGCCACTTACGATGAAATGGTAAAATATGGCCCTAATTAGCTTACCTCTTTACATTTCTTAGTTAAAACATACAAAGAGGGCATATTCTTTATTTTATTTTGTGTTTAAATAAACACAATTGACTGTATACAATTTTTTTCAGGAATTTATACTTTAATTGACAAACGTAACAAAATTCCATTTTGGGAAAGCTTTTAGAAAATAGTAATTTTTGTGGTTTAATTTTTGTATACATTTAATGCCCCACAATGCCACACATTCTTTGGCACAGTTAAAAGTATTTAGACACAATGACATTTTGACTTCCTCCACAAAGTTTGTATTATGATATTTAACAAACTACTAATTCCTTAACTGATCCTCTTTATATAGACACTGAAATCCAATTTGTTGAATGAAAACGTCACAACAGGTCAAGTATCGCTTCATTGAAGAAAATTCTCAAGTGGTAAAAAAAAAAAGGAACATAAATAAACCTTTCTTCACAAACAAAAACACACACACATGAAAATAAATGGTACGGAGCACCGCACAGACTTTCTCTCTCTTTCTATAAACTCCTAAGATTTCTGAACGGAATAATGTACATTGTATCATCACCACTCCACATAAGAACCCGCATAAAATAATATACAATGATATATAATCAATGAGAAAAGAGGCGCATCTTTGTCCACCTAAGAACATTTCAAACAGTTTAATGTCTTCCACAAGGGTCAACACTTCGTATTAAAATTTCGATTTCTGGTTAAAATTTTAACATTTTATAAGGTGTTGCAGATCTTCAAGTCATCGCATTGATATTTAATTATTCATTTATACATTTTGACCAATAAAAAATGTAAATATTGACTATTGAGTCTAAAATGGAGATAGATCATTGCTATGCAAACATTTCTCCTAAGAGATTTAAGGAAAATTAACATACTTTTTTAGATACTTATATTTAATTACTCTATGGCATTGGAGAATTATTGCGTTAAGACTTAAGTAGTTTATGTTTACAACTAAAGCTCACAAAATTGTATTAATATATTTGCAAATATCTCAGAAACTGCTGCTTTTATAAAAATATATGTCAAATAAATTTTTTTTATTTCTGATAGTCCTACAATTTTGCAATGATAAGTTGTTTAGTTTCTCCAATAGTTGTGGAGATAAGGAAATTAACGCTTCTGTAAAGTACCCTAAAAATCATTTTCATAGGAAAATGAAAATAGCCAGTTTATTTATAATCTTAATCAACGCCTAGATACGAATTTTAATCAAAATCGTTTGAGTAGATTTTGAGAAAACAAAATTTTTCTCTTTTCGCCCTTCAGTAAACTACCCTTAATTCTAAGTTTTTATAGACACACAGACATACGGCATTGCAAAGACTATTTTTTAGGGTTCGGGGGTCATGAGACGTCGACATCCATCAACATTTCAGGTTAGTTTTTTTTACGGTCGCAATACTTAAACTTTAATGTTCAAAAAGTTAAAAAAATTCATGTATAATTGCGTATAGATTGAAAGTTATTGATTTTATAAAAATATGTTTCGGATAAAATATCTGTATTATAAATATATATACATATTTGTAATGCTAAGTAATTTCATATCTCAAATAGTTTCGGAGCTATTTAAAAAAATGTTAATTGACGCATCAGACCGGAGCCCTTAAAGCCATTTTGCCGAAATATTGAGGGTAGCCATTTTGTTTGGAATATTTATTAATGTTTATAAATGAAATTTAATCAAAATCGTTAGAGCCGATTTTGAGAAAATCGACTTTTTCTCTTTTTGCCCTTCGGTAAACTACCCTTAATTTTAAGTTTTAATAGACACACAGACAGACGGCATTGCAAAGACTATTTTTTAGGGTTCGGGGGGTCATGAGACGTCGAAATCCATCAACATTTCAGGTTAGTTTTTTCTACGATCGCAATACTTAAGCTTTAATGTCCAAAAAGCTAGATATATATATATAATTGCGTATAGATTAAAAATTATTGATTTTATAAAAATATGTTTCGAATAAAATATTTGTATTATAAATATATATACATATTTGTAATGCTAAGTAATTTCATATCTCAAATAGTTTCGGAGCTATTATAAAAAATGTTAATTTACGCATCAGACCGGAGCCCTTAAAGCGATTTTGCCGAAATATTGAGGGTAGCCATTTTGTTTGGAATATTTATTAATGTTTATAAATGAAATTTAATCAAAATCGTTAGAGCCGATTTTGAGAAAATCGACTTTTTCTGTTTTTTCCCTTCAGTAAACTACCCTTAATTTTAGGGGTAGATGTCCAATTCCAAAAACCCCTCGGGGCAACCCTATGAAAACCCAAGATATCAAGTTTCAGCTCAATCGGTAAAATAGTTTAGGCTCTAGTTGGAGGTACAGACAGACAGACAGACAGACAGACAGACAGACAGACAGACAGACAGACAGACAGACAGACAGACAGACAGACGGAAATTCAAAAACCACTTTTTTGGATTCAGGAAGTCATGAAACGTCAAAATTCATCAAAATCACGAGTTCGAATTTTTTGACGATCACAATACTTTCTCTACCTGTAAGATAGAGAGAAAGTAAAAAGAAAAGCTTTAAAAATTCCGACTAGTGTTTTAAAATAAATAAACGAAAGCGATGCCGGTAAAAATAAAAGAAAACAAGTCTTGAGAAAAGTTGGCGGCCAGAAGATTGAGGAAGCACACGACTAGTTCCAGCCTAACACATATGGCCCCCTTGTCACAAGCTTGAAGTAGACACTGTTTTCATCAAAAGGCCTCACATCGGTGTTTGCCTTTACTGCTATCAAAACCACGCCTCCCCCCTTTATTTCCCTTCATGCATCCCCCCTCTCCTTCGTGAACCAATGAGAAACGTTATAGGACACGCCCATAATGGGAGGAGGCATGCAACCAATAGGGGGGCTTGTTATGGTTGAAGTTCCAATTCATTAGGCCAACACTGTGGCGCTATCTATCTCCCAGCTGGAGTGGTGGCTCTCACAGTGTGGCCCGCAGTTCTGTAGGAAGCATTGGCTCGTTCGTATGAGACAACCACGCTCGCCAACAATTAGTTTTAAGAAAACTTCGGGTAATTTTCCTTATTTTTTTATTTGATTTAGAGGATGAATTAATAGTATAAACTATAAATGTTATGGTTTTGTCTGACAATCCCTCGACATATATATTTGGTCTGCATTGTATTTATCAATGAGGAAAAATTCAACTTATATTAAGTTAATTAGTTTCCCGTAGGAGTAAAATATTTTTCACTGAATTATACTCCAGAAAAGCCCGATTTGATGCTCATAGCTGAGTGGCAAGGCGATTGAAACTAGCTCTTGAAGTCCATGGCTAAATCTAAAATGTGTCCTGGCAGAGGCTATTAGTAATGGATGCGTTATCCTCATGGCTGGTCCTAGGCAATTTGGGGCCCTCTGCAAACTGTAGAATGTGGGCCTCACAGATATTTTTTTTATATAAAATATTAGAGCAGTCCATCACATACTAACAAAATTTGATAATATGAATCAGACTAAACAAAAAATATATTAGGGTAAAAATATCTTACATGATCTTGAAAATAAAACAGACATGTGAGTTTGAACTAAAATTATTTAAAAAGAGACTATTGATTGGCATATTATTTTGGGATTGAATAGACCAAATTAAATTTCTAATTTAAAATTGAAAATAAATCTTGAAATTTAAACTTTAATTGATGAATAAAAATAAAATTTTAAATTTTTTTTCACATAAATATTTTGGAAAAACACAATTAAAGAGAGATTAAAAAACCACAAGTGATTTGAACTGATGGGTGTTTAAATATTTTGGTTTAGAGCTTCTTTTTTTTTTCAAAAGACGGCATTACTATAATGTAAGCTTGGATAAAGAGGGTAATTAGAGGAAAATATCTCATTTTCAATATAACCAACACTATATTGTTCAAAAGAAAAATACCTGCTATTATGTAGCACCATGAACTGACAGTCACTGGTATGAAGCAAATAAAACATTATAAAAAGCTGAGTTGTTCTATCCTTGCGTGCATTCAATGTTTAGTCCTTTATATCCTCTATACGGGGATCGACCTGAGACAGGAAGGGATTCAGATCATTTTCATAGGGGGGGGGGGGTCATAATTATAAATAACATAGTTACTTACAATGTTAGATTTAAATAATTTCTCATTCTTATTTGAGTTTATTTATGTTTCAAGCCGTGGTCATCTTCTCCAATTTTTAAAAATCAGATAGTTTTTTATAAACTATTTGGAGTGGCCTCTTCACAATTTTTTGAAAAATGGTTTACTCTAGAAGCTATGAGTAGTCTTCGCCTTGATTTAAAAAAATATATATATTCTCTTATAAGCCATTTAAAATGTTCCTCGCCTAGACATTTTTGAAATTTGGATGCATCACGAAGCAATTTAGAGTGATCCTCTCCTTAATTTTTTTAACGATGGTTAGATACCTCTAGAAGATAATCTTTGAAGTGGTTTTCCAGCGACAAACATTTTGAAAATCGAATTATTTCAGAAACCAGGCTATTTGGGTTGGTCCTCGCTTGAAAATTCTTCAAAATGGCATGCATCTAGAAGCTATTTGGAGTTGTCTCCTAGATTTTTTTGAAATTTCGATGACTTTAGTAGCTCTTTAGAGCTTTCCTCCCATGACTTTTTCTACCAGTTAGATGCCTCTAGTCTAGAAGTTATTTGAAGCGGTCTTCTCCGGCAAATTTTTGACAATAGAATGCATCTAGAAGTCATTGGAGTTTGATTTAAGGCCATCTTTCAGTTTCATATGCGATAATATCAAAGGATTTGAAATATATCTGGGGTGGGGGATTAATTCAGAGAGGGTCAAATTATTTCCAGGGGGCAGAGTCCCCCTCCAATTTCGCCGCTTCTGCTGTCCACACATAACTTACTCTATATTCGGTATTTGTGGATGAACTGGGATTGATTATTAGTCTTATGGACATGTGGCAGTCTACCGTCTCTTTGCGGAGCAATGTTCGTTACTCGCTAAGCATGACAAATATTCGTACATGAAAACGAATATTATTTCCACATTTGCGTGAGTCATATCAAAAAGTGAATAAATGTGGACGAAATAATGCACGTGTGGACCCGGCTTATTATTTAAGAGGTGTCTGTGCGTAAAAAGATTAAAAAAATGGTTAAATTTCTCTGTATTGTTTTTTCTTTCTAAAATTTGAACTCTCACCTTTTTTTTGTATTAATTTTTTAACTTTCACAGGGGGGTCAACTGACCCTTTGATCCCCCTCCCCTCGAATACACGCCTGGCTTGAGGTAAATTTTGTGCCCGGGTGGAATTGCTTTTTTGGCGTCCCCTATGTAACCGGTGAATAATATAGTCCAGTTGCCATAAGACTGGTTATAACTGAGGGTAAAAGTTATCAGATCTACTCTCATGTATCCATTCGACAAACCAAAAGATCTGTAAGACCATATATTGATTTGTTGTCACTTTTGGCAGTCAAAACGTTGACAAAAATAATTTATTTTTTCTTTTGTTTTTCTTTTGACCGTTCTTTAAATCTTCTGCTAGCTGTCAGCTACCACATATCCCATGGCGATTAGACTCTGGAAAATATGAAAATAATTCTCAAACCTAACATTATTTTGTAGACAATGCTTTCTTCCATTTTTCATTATAAGTTTAACAAACATTTCGACAATATAAACGGCTGACATTGTACTGGCAAAATCAAACTGTTTTAGGGTGCAATTTTTTCAAGATGGCAAATGTAAAATAACCTTTTGAGAATGGCACTAAGTTCTAATTTACTCTATGTTTAGCTCTGTTTGGCGCCCCCTCGAGCCGGCGCCCCGGGAAGCCACCCGGTTCGCACGGCCCTTAAGCCGCCCCTGCCTCTATAGGTGTACCGATGCGGGTACCAATGAATTGTAACAGCGATTATTTGTGTATCAGCAATGAATCATAGTCGTTGATTATCATGATGATTAATCTGTGATTTATCTTAATATTCAAAATTTGCAGCACAATTAACATGAACAAATAAAGGTAAACACAAGTAACTTGCGGACCTTATTTTAATAGACGGTCATGTTAACAACATTACCTTCAACAATAATTAAGTGAAAAGGAGACGCATGACGTGATCTCAGGAGGGGAGACGAGTGACGTAGCTCCAGGAGGGGAGGTAAAACAAGCGATATAGCCTCAGGAGGAGAGGAGAGACGAGAGTCGTGACTTCAGGAGGGAGGTGAGACGAACGACGTGGCTTCAGGAGGGGAGATAAGACAAGCGATATGGCCTCAGGAGGAGAGGAGAGACGAGAGTCATAGCTTTAGGAGGGGAGGTGAGACAAGCGATATGACCTCAGGAGGAGAGGAGAGACAAGCGACGTGACTTCAGGAGGGGAGGTGAGACACGACGTGGCTTCAGGAGGGGAGATAAGACAAGCAATATGGCCTCAGGAGGAGAGGAGAGACGAGCGACGTGACTTCAGGAGGGGAGGGGAGACGAGCGACGTGGCCTCAGGAGGAGAGGAGAGACGAGTGACGTGACTTCAGGAGGGGAGGGGAGACGAGCGACGTGGCCTCATGAGGAGAGGAGAGACGAGCGACATGACTTCAGGAGGGGAGGTGAGATGAACGACGTGACTTCAGGAGGGGAGGTGAGATGAACGACGTGGCTTCAGGAGGGGAGGTGAGACGAACGACGTGGCTTCAGGAGGGGAGGTGAGACAAGCGATGTGGCCTCGGGAGGAGAGGAGAGACGAGCGACGTGACTTCAGGAGGGGAGGTGAGACGAACGACGTGGCTTCAGGAGGGGAGGTGAAACGAACGACGTGGCTTCAGGAGGGGAGGTGAGACGAACGACGTGGCTTCAGGAGGGGAGGTGAGACGAACGACGTGGCTTCAGGAGGGGAGGTGAGATAAGCGATGTGGCCTCAGGAGGGTAGGAGAGACGAGCAACGGGGCCTCGGGAAGAGAGGGAAGACCAGATTTGGCCTAGGATGAGAGGAGGGACGAGCGTTGGGGCCACGGGAAAGGAGGGAAGACTAGCGAAGCGGCCTCAGTACTGGAGGAGAGATGAGCAACGAGGCTTCAGGAGGGGAGAGAGACGAGTGGCTGGGCCTCCAGAAAGGAGGAGTGATGGGTGATATAGCCTGGGGAGAGGAGGGGAAAAGAATGACAGACACTAATTGAACAGTTGGTGCTGTTGTAATTTATTTCATTTTACTGCTCTCAAACCTTTTCTATCTTTTTATTTATTTATTTAAACAATTTAGGAAAAGGGATAGCTTTGGGGCCCCTAAATCTTGGGGAGCCCCTGCGGACGCATCACTCGCATATGCCAAGAACCGGCCCTGGTTATCCTAAGCTATAGGTTAGCTTGTAAGTCATGTGGCACTGATATCCTCATGTATAACTACATAGAAGGAATAGCCTCTACGTATCAATTTTCATAGGGCCACTATAAAAGTTACTGGATCTAATTGCACGTAAATATACGCCAAGTCATGTGATCTATAGCTGCCATTTTTTATATATACTATCAATAACTATAAAATTACACTAATAGTAACTTATATTAAAATCCTATCATTGTTGACCGGGAAAATATGCTTGTATTTCCTAAAAATCTCTTCCAATTAAAATTGGTTTGTACCGTGCATACATTTCCATACACATCAAATAAAATGTAGATATAATTTTTAATCAAGAGTTATTAGCACGTAATAAATTGTAGCTTAATTTGTTGGTTCTTAATTTTTTGTTAATCAGATTTTAATGGATTTTGAGCATTAAGTTTTTTTTAACAATAATCACTGCCAAAACTAAGAATGGCTTACCATTTTAAAACAAGCTTTGAAAGGTACCTTACAATACCAATAATATAGTCTTGTAAACAACCTTTTCATAAGTTTTTAAGTTTTATTACCAAAAAACTTTAATGAAATCTAAATATTCTTAAAATGGTTAGAACCTATAATAGGCCTATGATTTAACATGTTATTGAATTAACAAAAATAAAAATAAATGGTACGGCACACCGCACAGACTTTCTCTCTCTTTCTATAAACTCGTAAGATTTCTGAACGGAATAATGTACATTGTATCATCACCACTCCACATAAGAACACGCATAAAATAATATACAATGAATATACAATGATATATAATCAATGAGAAAAGAGGCGCATCTTTGTCCACCTAAGAGCATTTCAAACAGTTTAATGTCTTCCACAAGGGTCAACACTTCGTATTAAAATTTCGATTTCTGGTTAAAATTTTAACATTTTATAAGGTGTTGCAGATCTTCAAGTCATCGCATTGATATTTAATTATTCATTTATACATTTTGACCAATAAAAAATGTAAATATTGACTATTGAGTCTAAAATGGAGATAGATCATTGCTATGCAAACATTTCTCCTAAAAGATTTAAGGGAAAATAACATACTTTTTTAGATACTTATATTTAATTACTCTATGGCATTGGAGAATTATTGCGTTAAGACTTAAGTAGTATATGTTTACAACTAAAGCTCACAAAATTGTATTAATATATTTGCAAATATCTCAGAAACTGCTGTTTTTATAAAAATATATGTCATATAAAAGTTTTTTATTTCTAATAGTCCTACAATTTTGCAATGATAAGTTGTTTAGTTTCTCCAATAGTTGTGGAGATACGGAAATTAACGCTTCTGTAATGTACCCTAAAAATTATTTTCATAGGAAAATGAAAATAGCCAGTTTATTTATAATCTTAATCAACGCCTAGATACGAATTTTAATCAAAATCGTTTGAGCAGATTTTGAGAAAACCAAATTTTTCTCTTTTCGCCCTTCAGTAAACTACCCTTAATTTTAAGTTTTTATAGACACACAGACAGACGGCATTGCAAAGACTATTTTTTAGGGTTTGGGGGTTCATGAGACGTCGACATCCATCAACATTTCAGGTTAGTTTTTTTTTACGGTCGCAATACTTAAACTTTAATGTCCAAAAAGTTTAAAAATTCATATAATTGCATATAGATTGAAAGTTATTGATTTTATAAAAATATGTTTCGGATAAAATATCTGTATTATAAATATATATACATATTTGTAATGCTAAGTAATTTCATATCTCAAATAGTTTCGGAGCTATTTAAAAAAATGTTAATTGACGCATCAGACCGGAGCCCTTAAAGCCATTTTGCCGAAATATTGAGGGTAGCCATTTTGTTTGTAATATTTATTAATGTTTATAAATGAAATTTAATCAAAATCGTTAAAGCCGATTTTGAGAAAATCGACTTTTTCTCTTTTTGCCCTTCAGTAAACTACCCTTAATTTTAAGTTTTAGTAGACACACAGACAGACGGCATTGCAAAGACTATTTTTTAGGGTTCGGGGGGTCATGAGACGTCGAAATCCATCATCATTTCAGTTTAGTTTTTTTTACGATCGCAGTACTTAAGCTTTAATGTCCAAAAAGCTAAAAATATATATATATATATAATTGCGTATAGATTGAAAATTATTGATTTTATAAAAATATGTTTCGAATAAAATATTTGTATTATAAATATATATACATATTTGTAATGCTAAGTAATTTCATATCTCAAATAGTTTCGGAGCTATTATAAAAAATGTTAATTTACGCATCAGACCGGAGCCCTTAAAGCGATTTTGCCGAAATATTGAGAGTAGCCATTTTGTTTGGAATATTTATTAATGTTCATAAATGAAATTTAATCAAAATCGTTATAGCCGATTTTGAGAATATCGACTTTTTCTCTTTTTTCCCTTCAGTAAACTACCCTTAATTTTAGGGATAGATATCCAATTCCAAAAACCCCTCGGGGAAACCCTATGAAAACCCTAGATATCAAGTTTCATCTCAATCGGTAAAATAGTTTAGGCTCTAGTTGGAGGTACAGACAGTCAGACAGACAGACGGAAATTCAAAAACCACTTTTTCGGATTCAGGAAGTCATGAAACGTCAAAATTCATCAAAATCTCGAGTTCGATTTTTTTGACGATCACCATACTTTCTCTACCTGTAAGATAGAGAGAAAGTAAAAAGAGTTACATAACTTTGCTCTGACTTTCTCATTCCATTGTTTAAAAATGAGGATATTTACTCAAAACTTGTAATATATGTGAAACGAAATAATATACATTAGCAAACCCGAGCAAAAATTGCGTTATACTTACGTAAAACATTTTTTGAGTCCTGGTTTTAAATTTTATAATTTTATTTCTAAAGAATTATATTGTATATTTGGACCAAAAAAAGATCGAAATAGGGCCCTCAAGGGCCCACAACACTTTGTATTAAAATTTTTGACTTCCGTTTGAAATTTTCTACCTTTTATTAGAAGTTGCACATCTTATGGTTAATGCATTGATATTAAATTCCTCATTTATAAATTTAGACCAATAAAAAGGTAGATTTGACTATTGAATCTTAAACGATAGAGATAAATAATTGCTGGACAAACATTTTCCCTAAGAGGTTAAAGGGAAAGGAGCATACACTTTTTGAGAGAGTTACTTATTTACTTACTCTATGGTATTAGAAAATTATTATTATTACGTTAAAACTTAAGTAGTATCTAACTCACAAAAGTGTTTTAATATATTTGCCATATCTCAGAAACGATTAGTTTCCTAAAGATATATTTCAAGTAAAAGTTTTTATTATTAATAGTATTACAATTTTGCAATAAATTATTTAGTATCTCAAGTAGTTGTGGAGATACGGAAATTTCCACCTCTGTAAAGTAAGTTTCATGGGAAAATGAAAATAAACATTTTATTTTTGATCTTATTCAACGCCTAGATAAGAATTTTAATCAAAATCGTTAGAGCCAATTTTGAAAAAAATCTCTTTTCGCGTTTTATTAAACTAGGTATTCTTAATTTTAGGGTTAAACAGACACACAGACGACGGCATTGCAAAAATCTGTTTTTAGGGATTGTGGGGTCATGAAAGGGTGACATCCATCAACATCTCGGCTTAGATTTTTTTACGGTCGCTATACTTCACCATAAGTGTTCGAAAAGTTTATATATATACATATATATATTTTGCGTAGGCTATTGCTTGAAAATTATTGGTTTTATAAAAATTTATTTCAAATAAAAGATTTTATTATAAATAGACCTACATATTTGCAATGATAAGTAATTTCATATCTCAAAGCGTTACAGAGAGATGATAAAAAATTATAACTTATGCATCAGACCGGAACCCTTAAATTCATTTTGAAGAAAAATTTAAAGTAGCCATTTTGTTTGTAATATAGATCAATGCTTAAAAATTAAATTTAATCAAAATCGTTAAACCAGATTAAAGATACATGGTCATACCTCGAGGCCTATTCAAATTTTGATTCTATTTAAAAAATTAAGGGTGTTACTAGCAAATTATTTTATGAAAATGCTGAATTTCTTAAAAAACAAGTTAATGGTCTGATTTAAAATAGACACCTGGGTAATTTTTTTTCTGATAAATCAAAATGTATTTTCTTTTTATATAGAAAACTATATTTTAAGGCAGTTTACTTATGACCGAGTTTTGAAACTTTGAGTATTTTAAAATGATTATATAAGCTTAACTATGTAAAATTAGTATTTGAATAGTGTTTCATATTCTTGTAAAATATATGTTTGCTTTTGGAGGTAAATTATGTAGGGGCTTAAAGTTTAATGATAGCCGATTTTAATTTATTTGTATTCCTAATTAAAATAAATTGTTTTAAAATAATGTATGATTGTGTGATACAATTTATTTATTCTTTTCTTTCAATTGATTGGCGATGTTTTGTTTCACTACGCTAATGATGGATTTTATTTCAAGTTAAGTACTGTAGGCCTACATATTTTAACTCAAATTATAGTAAAATACTTTTACTATTATTCTTATTATATAAAACAGTCCCTTCATAATAAACTTTTTAATTTTAACATAATGATTCTTAGTGAGAAACATCTTTGACGTATATGCTCTAACGAAGGATACATTTTTACTGTCTTTGGTCACGAAGATTTTTTGGTTAACACGCTCTTTATAACTCTTTAGTTATTTATCTCTCACGATTGTCGTTCTAGGTAGAGGCAATCACCATTATAGTGTACTAATAAGAAACACAGGACTGGCCAGCTGTAGTAAGATTGTCATAGTAAACTCATTATCTGGCAACTAGAAATGCTACTAGCTTTACTTTCACGTATTCATACGTCAAGTTATATAAGCTGAGGCTGTATTTCTTAAATATTTTAGCAATACCTATAGAAACAACATTAATAATAGGGCTAATGCTAAAATGTTATTAATGTTGACCGTAAATAATATATTTGTATTTTCTAAAATGTAATTTATATGAGTATTGTACTATAGCTTTGAATTTTGCATGGATTCTTTTTTATGTTGGCTAACATAATTTATCCTAAAACTGTTTTAAAATGGTGTTACTACTTCAAAATATATTGGTATGGTTGATGTGATCAATTTATAGAGTATAATTATAGACTTAGCTATTTTTGGAGAATTATGCTTTGGTTTGGATAAGAATTTTATAATCTATTTATTAAGAGCGATCATTATAGCAGGACCAACTTAGCTCCCGGCTCGCGCGAGGTATGCGAGTGAAAGGTAAGAGAATTAAAGAAAAGATCTACGATATGCCAGAAATGTGTGCAGTGCATTCGTTTTTGAATGATTACACGAAATTGTCCACGGTGACGATGGGGGACAAAGGAAGTTTCTTGTTAGTAACTACAGTATGTCCCTATTATTACAGGATTAAGATTTGTGCACAATGCTTTTCTGTGAAGCTATTCTAAAATGGTCAAAAGCGCCCTTTTCAACAGAGTTTTTATCCAAATATCTTGTAATATTTCAACAATGTTTAGTGTTAGGACTTATTAACTCTTATCTTATTAATGTTTAATCATAAATGATCAATAGTGTTTGTATAAATTTACGATTTCTAGCCGACTGTATCACAAAGTTGATTGGCATGTGATGCACGTTCTTAAGGCGATTGGCCCTTTTCATTTGGTGTGGAAATGTAGAGCCGTGGGAACAAACGGTTATCTTCAAGAATTTTTATTGTTTTGCAATTTTCTTTTCGGAAACAGTTTGTTCAAGAATAGAAGCATGTTGACTAAGTTATAGTTTTTATATACACACCTTCTCTATAGATTTAGCAGTGATCAAATATCAATAATTTTGTCACTATTAAATAGAAAACTGCCAGCTGCATAACAAAAAATAAGAAAATGTAACAACTAATAAACATTGATACATTATTTTAGAAGATTAGTTGAAAATATTACTATAACAATTTCACTCGTTCTCAAGAAAACTGATATTTCCAAACATATGATTTTTCCGCAAGACCTGTCCGGTAGCTAGCGCCATCTACGGTTTCCGTGAACCATCTGCTCTTGTTGGTGCGGAAGGATACTTTGGTCGGTTGTGAAGCCACGCCACGCCTTTCACCCTCCCGCCCACCATCCCACAAAATAGGTTTTAGACTTGCACTCGAAAGGGCCAAGGGCCTCAATATAAACTTACGTGGTAAAGTAGTTTTGTTTTTATTAAAATGGAAACCGTATCTCGAGTAGTTTTTAAGACTGGTTCAAGGAGGTCTAGTTTTAAAATTAAAGTTAAAAAGAAAAAGAGAAAAATTATGGATGAACATGAAATATAATTTTCACTAAGTTGTTAAAATAAAATACTAACCATAGCAAAATTCTAATTAGTGTACTCTAATATACCAACATAAATTTAGTGTCATTAATAGTCTAGTCACATTACCCCCATCAATGGACACTTGGTCGAAATATAAAACTCATTTAGACTGGTTGGTCAGGGACGTGTAGGCCAGGGGAAGAATACCGGCAGGGTGCATTGATGGTAATTTTCACTATATGGTTTCTCATCTTACTTCAACGAGTATATTACCTTTAAATTATATCTTCCTTATTACTATAAAATTAGAGTGACTAATAAATATACATCCTATAACTCCACTTTTCTAACATTTATAAGATCAAAGAACAACTAATTAGTGGTCAACCTAGTTTGTCTAGGGGTAAAGTTCTCGCCTCAAGACCTGATGTTTGTGGGTTCAAACCCAGCTGAGGTCAACGGATATTCCTTGAGCGATCCGTAGCACAACTTCCTACGGAGGGGAAGTAAAGACGTCAGTACCATGTAGCTATATTGTGGCATGTAAAAAAAACCCTGGGAAGTATGTGAAAAACCTTTCCTGGAAAAATTGAGAGGCCTTTTTGCCCTCGTGTGCTGATATAATCAGTCGGTTCAGAAAGTGTACGTCAAATATCTCAAGTAAATAAAATAACAACCAAGTATTTTGTTCACTCGTACCGGTTGCTCTCAATGTCTCGCTGCTCACTAACGTTGGAAAGTAACCAACATATATCAGTAATGCTCATAGGTGACATTACAACATCATCATTAACTCGCAATCATCGACTCGTCCCACCTAACGATTCGCCACACTCAACCATATTAGAAATCCCATCAACTCGCAACTCAATTTTTAGAGGAAATTAGAGGTATTGCAGTAATATAAATGAGAACGTGATATATATTTACCATAAATAAGTATACATTTCTTTTATACCCTCGTACAGGGACATTTTATTTCTTTACTGGCCCAAATTTCAGGTGGAAAATTTCCATCCTTGTTAACATAACTGTCAAAGACCTAGTCTGAAAACTTGAATAGACCCGTATGGGATGCTAGGTTAGTTTAGTTTTGATTAGGCTAGGTTAGTTCATTCCCGATAATCACGGTAGATCTTTTGTGATGACATGACAAGACCATGGGGTACGGGAGTCGTGTGGCCAGTCGATTAGTATCTGACTGGCAATGGCATGTGGCAAGTTGAGATATAGACTATGAGTTGTAAGCAATAGACCTATGGAGAGTTTATGGGTGCATTATTATTATTATTATTATTATTTTAGCACCGCGTCTTAATATCTGTTTGGGTTATACATGCCTGCTCTAAAGGAATCTAATTGTCTTATAAATTCAAGGCGAGGACTACTAAAAATATGTTCTAGAGTGGCATAAGATTACCAAAATTGTTCTTAAGTAGTATCTCACTAAATATCGTTCAAAGTTTTAAAACATTCTGTGAAAGACTACTCCAAATAGCTTATAAAAATAATATAATTTTAAAAAATTGGGGAGGAGGACCATTCCAAATAGCTTTAAGGCACATAAAATTTCCAAACATTTCTTGGGGAAGGAAGGTGAGGGAGAGGGTGTGTGGTAGAAGGTAAGTCCTTGAGAACTTTATTTTTCGCTAGCCTCCCCACCTCCCCCCACACAAACAAGTTCTCACCGCCACTGTATGAAAGCTTGTAGCATTCTCTCCCACTCCATACGACGCAATATTGATCTAATTGTGTATGGAGTGTCAAACAATGGTGGGGTCCCTTTCGGGAAACTTAAGGCTGGCTTACACCAGGGGCGTTGCACGAAGTATATTTGGGGGGCGGGGGGGTGAACCAGTTTTTTTCCCAACTCTAAGCATTTTGAAATTAGAAAAATTCCCAAGTAGCAAAGGAGATTACAAGAAGGGCAATGTTGAGAACGTGTGGGGAGGGGGGGGAGACGGTTGGAGGAGGCGCCAATTTTTATTTTTTATTTTGGGTGATAATCAAGCCTTGAATCGAGATTTTAGGCACATGTATTTTTAAATTTATTTATTTGCAAGGCCGTAGCCAGCCAATAATTTCAGGGGGTGTTTGGTGGGCACATCCCCGAACTAACCGAAGCTAAAAATAATTATAATTGATAAACAGTTCTAGAAGCTATCTGAAGAGTTTTTTATAGCAACATTACCCCCTAGCTGCTAAAGGGTAGGAAAAATTCTAAATATTAAACACCTCTAGAAGCCATCTGAAGTGTTTTTATGTCAACATTAGCCCCTAACCGTTGAAGGCTAGGAAAATTCTAAATATCAAGTATCTCTAGAAGTTATCTGAAGTGTTTTTTTATAGTAACATAGCCGCCTAACTGCCGAAGGCTTGGAAAATTATAAATATTAAACCCCTCTAGAATCTGAAGTGTTTTTTATGGCACCATAACCCCCTATCTGCCGAAGGTTCGGAAATTTCTAAATATTAAACACCTCTAGAAGCTCTCTGAAGTGTTTTTATGGTAACACAGCCCCCTAATTTGTACTTGTATCTTAATTTTAATATTGTTTGAACCATAAATAAAGCCATTTTGTACATAAAACTTTCGGGGTTGGTTTGAGCCCCCAAACCGCCCCTGGAGACAGTCTTGTTTATTTGTTCATACTGGATTTTTAAAGCTACAAGGCTTTTTTCAGTGCAACTTGAATTATTATTTATTTTATTTTACCTGCATCCAATTGAGCCTAAATATATTTATTTAGATTTGCAAATATTGTTCAAATCGTGTATTTTATATTAAAAAATTTAACTGACTTTATTACAGCCTTTCCAACATTTTGTATTTTATGACCACAACTTTTCTCTCAGCGGCCATCGCGACCCTTTGATAACTTAAAAAGCGTTTGAATCCTAGTTTTTAAATTTTTTATCACTGTGAATTACTACCAGCCCGGAATATCTTCAGTTAACTACACCAGTGGGATAGGTAAAATTTAGAGGAAATATACACTAATTTACTTGAAGGGATATTAGGATAAACTACTCCTGGCCAGAATTAAAATCCTTACTTCACCTTCACCAACAAACCAAACCAAAAGAGCGTGACATTAAACTCGCATGTCCACTAATGCTTGTTTTAATTATTATAAATTGCTTATAATAATGATTATATTCGGCTAATATGTAGTCAAATAGAATCAACAAGACCGGGGCTGGGAGATGATTTTATATTATGTTAGCAGCATTACAAGGCTGCTATAGAAAACAAGTCAGCAAGAAGCTATCAGAATGGAATAGCCAAAAGGAACCTAAGCAGTAACTAGGTCGTTTTTAGTACTTTAACAAATTACATTTCTATTAGAATGTTGCATCTTATAATCATTAAAATCTTTGAAAAACTAAATATAAAGCTAAAACCTCAATATTTTAACCCCATCCAAAACAGAGTTGTAACAATGTAACAAAGCCCTATTACTCATCTTCCTTCATAGTTGCTTTGAGCCTATCTAAATTACTTTCATGAAAGCCTAATTTAATAAACAATTAAATAAGATACATCCGTTCAATTCAAACTAGTATAGATACTTGCAAGAAAAATTAGGGTGTATTTCAGAAGTCAAACATTAACACTAACCTCAATGTTCTCATTTCTTCAGTCAGAGCTTTCGATTAGAAAACAATAGAATGTTGCCTAACAGTCACTGCATTTATGCCTTCAAAATTTAATAAAGCCCTAATTAAGACATTGGCTGTACAACATATGATAATTTGAATCGTAAAACTGCGACAGTCTAGCAGCCAAGAAAGTTACAACTAAAAACACCAAACCACAAATAAAACATGGCTGACAATGCTGCCACTTCAAGCATTGCTGGCTAAGTGAAATTTTGCTACTGGGCAGCTCATGTTCCCTTATGATTCGTTTCAATACAGCATTTGGCATAAACTGATTGGCTGTTGTCTCTGCCTACTGATAACGGCGCTACTAGACTACTTGATTAACTAAGATTTCTACAATCTACTAAACAAGGAATCTACTTTAAATGTTTGACGATTTTTGAAGCTGGGATTTTTTGTAGAGTAGGGATCAACAGTTGGGAAATTTTAAATTTGTCTGTACAAGTCTGTGGTTAAGTGCTTTCATAATAGAAAGTAATGGGGTACAGAATAAGCCTAGAATTTCCCAACTCCAGATCTAAAATCTCACAAAATTACCAACTTTCAAGCTTTTAACCAACATTGGGGGGGGGGGGGGGTAGACACCCTCAACCTCCCCCGGCGCAGATACTATTTTTATGACAAAAATATGTTGGGGCAAATTAATCAAATATTGCTTCAGAAGATATGTTTTTTTTCTACACATTGAGCTATTGATGATTCTTGAATATCTATCCATAGGCATCATGGAATTTGGTTATGACTTTTTCTTCTGACTCAAAAAGATTATGTTCAAATGCCACCATGTTCTTGACAATTACAAATAATAACTGTAGGCATACTACCTGTATTGAAAATTATTACTTTCACCCAATGAGATATTCAAATAAAGTTCGAAAGCTAAGCGAGTAAAACCTAAATTACCAACCGGTAGCTTTCGTGTCACCGCTAACGTATTTCAATACCATACCATACCATACTGTTTGCTAACAGGTTTTACGATGCGTCCGTGATTAGTCACTGGAAACTCAATATGCTATTCGTCGGGCTACCTCAGTTACAAATTCAATCATCATGAATAAACAGTTATTATTGAAAATTAAATGTAGGTAGGCCCATTATACAAGGTAGCTTTTTTTTCGACATTCTATAAAACGATATAAATTTTGCATCAATTTGTTGCATTCCCTTTGCCACGATGAATAGTATATTATTAATAATATTAGTCTTGCAGTTTATATTATTTTAATTGTATGGATAAATCCAAAATCTTATTTGGTTACGTCTCTTCTATCGGTAATAATAATAAAGAACAAAATCCTCCTTAGCAGTCGAGTCACTAGACATTATATTAATAAATATTAAATAATCTAGAAGCCCAAAGAAGGTGTTTGCAGCTTGATAGTACGAAACTGATTGGGATTCCGCCACTTTTGCGTAGCATCGTGTGCGAAACATAAGTAACGACCAGTTACTGGCCACTTTGTGCCTTCAATCACTAAACAGTCCAATCACAGTTGAGTGGCTCCATAGGTGGAAGGCCTCAAACTAAACATACCTACAGAAGCAATATTTTATTTGTTTTGGCCAAAAAAGTTTTTTGTTATAAACATTGCAAAAAAAACCCTGATATTAGCTTGCGTTCTCTATTGCACCCTTCACTGATTTAATTCCTGGCATGGCCATAAAAAATAAGTTTTGTAAAATTGGTGTTAACCTTTTGACAGTGATGAATTAACAAATAGTGAAACTGTATCTTGTATCTGTTATAGGTAAGGTGACCCATATATGCTATTTTTTGCAGTACAGTACTGTTTATTGGGGTGATGTCCTTTCTCCCTACAGAACCAAGTTTTTCCAAAAGCAATTCTTGTAACTATATAAAATAATATTTTGATTTGGACGGCACAAGCCTTGAGTTTTATTTTTTGAAAGGTTTTATTTACAAGTTATGTTTGTAACACGTGAAATGGCAATTAGAGCTTCCACATAATTCATGATATATATAAATTCCCGTGAAATGGTAAGTAAAGTATACACTAATTTTTATAGGAGGTCTGTGGTGAAAGTCTTTTTCTCTACCAGAATACCTCCATATAGTAGGTCCAAGCTTTACTTTTTTATTACATAGGTCTACGTCTCTCAAAGATCTGTCTTTATACTTCATATTATTTGTTCCTAAGGTTATTTTGCTTTTAATGGTATGCTACGTATTATCAGAACTTTTGTACTACAAAGTATTTATGTTGAAGTGTTTAGCAACTAACAACTTCCTAAATGCACTAAAATTAATAATGAAAGTTAAAAGACAGTTAAAATCTATGTTTATTAGTGAAGCTATACGAAAATAGTTTTTTACATTAATACCTATATCTGTAGATTGAAGATTGAAGATGAACCTAATATTATTTTAGGCATTATTTGTATTTATGGATACTAGTGTTATCTTCAATTAGCAATAAAAAATTGAGTTTTAGTAAATGGTTTGGTATTTCAGCTTTTCTTCTCTTTCTCTATTTTTTCCTCTATCTACTGTATTTTTTTTAAAACATATACATGGCATACCATACAAAAAATTAGTTGCCTTTGTGATATTTTTTGGTACTACTTTTTCTAAAAAGAATATATGGTCACCATAATTATGCTGTTAAGCTAGTTGGTAAATCGACTGCTGATATATTTTTTTTTGGTCCAGAAATCGTCCGTTAAATAAAACCTTAGGTAGGAAACTAACACCTGGTTACCACTTTTTGTTTCCTAAATTACTGCATGGACCTAATGTTTCATAAATTACAAATCCCAGGAATTGTAATTATTTCAAAACCTCAGGCGATAATTAGCCACACGCTTATAAGTGACGCGTGTCACTGACTCATTTAAAAAAAGGTGATTGGCGGTGGGGGGGTGGGGGCGCTCTAAATGCCAAGGCATCAACTTGCAGTTAGCCGTGCCACTTGGCGGGAAGTGGCTAAGTGCCACCACGCGTGTGTTCATGCTCTTCACTACTAGTATAATTCCACACATGGCTAATGATTATTTCGACCTATTTTTACAAGAGTAAGCACGATCGGCAGAACACGTAAGACTCCTTCATAGCTGATGAGTACAAAACATGTGTCCTTTTTTAAGGACATCGCCACTTTGAAGATAAAGTCTGGTCACCGTAGGAATAGTTTTCTGAAAGGCCTTTTCCCCTACCAGAAATCTATTATATAGTAGGATATTGGTAGGAAAAAAGACCTTTCAGAGAGTAATTCCTACCGTGAATGGAGTTTAGATACACTCACACTGCAAAAAACCAACTAAAACCCCTCACACGATCCTCAAGTATATAAACCTTCTTCATTTACACCACATAAGTGTAAATCAGATGGGTAGTGGGACGTGGTTTGCACGCGCACACGCACAAACACAGTTTTATAAATATATATTTCAAATATAAGATTTTTATCTTTAATAGTACCACAACTTTACAATGATAATTTATTTCATATCTCAAACAGTTGCTGAGAAATGATGAAAATTGGAAAATTTCCCTCATGTAAAATACGCTCGAGTCATTTTCATGAGAAAATGAGATTTGCCATCTTGTTTATTATAGTAAACAGTGTTTAAATATAAAATATAATCAAAATAGTTATGGCGAATTTCAAGAAAATAGATTAATTCTCTTTTTGCCAATGAGTTAACTATTCTTTAACTTAGGGTTGGTGGATATCTAATTCCAAAAACCACTCGGGAGAACACTTATGAAAACCCCAGATACCAAGTTTCAGCCCAATCGAATAAAATACAGTAGTTTCGACTCCAGTGTGAGGTACAGACAGACAGATGGATAGAGATACGGCATTGTGAGAACAACTTTTTTTTGTTTCAGGGGGTCATGTAACGTCAACATTTATCAAAATATCAAGTTATTTTTTTTTATAATCACAATACTTTCTCTCCGAAATATAGAGAGAAAATAAAGAGTTTTAAGGAAACAAAAAACTGGGGAGAATATAGATAAGACACGTAAGTTATTTAAATTAATATGGATTATTTCCTTAGTTATCTATTTTTACTCTGCGGGAGATGATTATCTAAAACTTGCACTTTGACCTATCCTAAAATATTTAAATTTTTTAGTATCATTCTAGTTATTTTGGTGAGATTCTCTCTTTAGTCCTGGTTTTATCCAAATACACACAAAAAAACTGTATTTTCTCAGACTTACATGTGACAATTTTTTTTTCTCTAAAATAAAAACTTTTGAATATATTAACTAACATTTTCGTTGTTAAAAAAATATTTAACTTATTTATTTAAGGTTAGTAAAATATTAATGATGAATATTAAAATTAAATAGCTCCTGAAAACGACAGTATTTTTTATAATAATATAACAATAAAAGTATTAGAAAGCTTCCCCAACATTGTGTAGTTTAGAATGAACGTTTGTTATTCAAGGTAGCACAAGTGGTTGAATAACAAAATAAAACACAATACAATGAAATTATCAATAGTTAATCATATATTCTCGTTCACGTTTCGTCTAAACATAAATGTAAAATAACAGCTGGGCAAGGTAATCAAATCCAGGGTCTTTGGATTGGAACACCAATTATCAACCACTGAGCTATAAAGATTCATCCTGTGTCCATAGTTTAAGGAAAAGTTTGCGATGGACATGTGAAATCGTCTGAAAACTAAAAGCTAACAGAAACATAATCACCATTGAATCGAAGTCGATATTTATAAGTTATATCTACAGAAAGATAAAAAAATGTATTCAAAACTCTCTTGGGCATCCTTAAGTTTTAAGGGCTTTGAGATTTGTCATGTTTGAATAAGCCTTAAAACTATCTTTAAACCAATTTTATAATCTAATTCTTTGAGACGATCAAATGGAAAAATAAATAAAAATGTAAAAATATTGCTTCCCAATGAAAACATAGCTAAAAATTTAAATGCTTGCAGATTTAATGATGGATTAGTAGTAAAATGATTTTTGACTTATTGGTAAAAACAATAATCCTAATTATTAGATGGAAACAGGTCTTAACAGATTGGTAATTGCTCACTGGAGATAGTTTGTGCTTTCCTAACGCAATAAGCTATTAATGATTATAGTTGTAAACTAATTAATTATACACAGCACATCATTGGTAATTGTTGATAATTACTATTAGAGTAGTTAGAGCTATCTGTGGGCGAACAATGGGCCTATGATGAATGCCCCACAGGATGTATGAGAGAATTAGGTGTGGGGAAAACAGAAAGAGGGAAGGGGGAATCACAAGTAGATAGAGCGTTACATTAAAGGCTGACAGATATTTCCCGAAATTTCAGGACAGGGCAGATCATTAGTGTAACATTTTAACAAAATACTTTTCTATTTTAGAAATCGTTGACCTCAGTGGTTTTGGGGTAAATTATTTGCCTCAAGACCCGAAGTTTGGGTCCTCAAACTCAGCCGGGGTCGACGGATTTTTCTTGAGCGATAAAATCAGCAGCCAACTCAATAATAAAAGAAATTTAAATTATTAATATTATCATTATTAATTATGTCTTTATTAGTCGCCTAGCACAAAGTTTAGATATTAGCACCTTGACAAAAATGTATTTATACACTTAAACACGCATTAGAGAAATCCACAACTTTTTAATACTAAGATAATATTATTAATATTCTAATCACTCTAACCAAAAGTAAAATTGAATCAAATTTTATAAATAGGATCAAATACAATTTACTCACTGCATACCTGTTGTAGTGAGGATATGAAACGCTCAGTTTCAAATAGTTTTGAGAGGGTATTTCAAGAGTCTACGACTTAGGATGCAACCGTTCGTTACAAATACTCCCAGCAGAAAACATCGTTAAACGAGAATAGTAACACATTAATATGTAATAATCAAACAAACTCTATGGGCGTGGTAAATTGGTCCAAAGTGTGGATACTAACATTCTTAATAATCTAGGCCAGAGGGGACCAACTTTTTTCATCCCAAAGGCCAAATCTAGCTATCAGTTTGCACCGTGGGCTGAATATATATTTAGTAATTTAATATAGGCCCAAATACATGATTTAATAAACGATTACTTTTAATACTTAGATATAAATTATATTTTAGGTAGGTATAGGCCTAATTTTTCAAATTTTATTGCCAAAAAAATTTATTAATTTCAGAAAAATGTATTATAAAATATTCGTTCATACATTCTTTCGAAAAATAACTTAGCTATAAATATATATCCATACAAAATGTATTAATCAAATGCATAAAGAGCAATCATGAACTGTTTAAATTAATATTTTTATTTGAATAATTAGTGGTTTCATTCACATCTCCGCGTCCCCCCTGTTTGCCTCGAGGGCTTAGTTTCTATTTTTCTCCCTGATACTGTGAGGGACATATTTTCAGTAAGCGTGGGCCGCATTTGGCCTACGGGTCACCAATTCGACCACATTGATCTATGCAAAACATTTCTCTGAGTTAATATTACGATCTTGCTCATCTAGTCTGGCTTGCTGGTGATGGAAAGGTCGGCATTCGAATCCTAGCAGGATAAACTGAGGGTGTTTTTCCTATATGGTTTCACACTCTCCCTCCCTGCAAATGTGGAATAATTTCCTCTAAATTCTACCTTACTCGTCCCCACCCCTTTATTTTAATTAAATGCGTATAGTCCAGTCGGGTTATAAAACCTAAAGATTCATCTAACTGGAGCATGCACCTGTGGTCATGTAGTATATAAGGCGTCAGGCTCACATTAGATTGGTTTACCAAATATAAGGGTGTTTTGGTTTAAAACTCATTAAAACTCGTTCACGTGATTTTCCCATCATCTATACACGCTAATACTGACACATTTCCTTTGAATTTCCCTCCCAGGCTCTAACACTTATAATAAGTTTTCTATAAGCTTGGTATTGAACGTAAACTTATTGATAACAACATCCTATAATAAATAAAGCCCTAAATAAACTGACATGTTTTCGCGATGGGTTTTCCATCTATTTCTAGATGAATACTGTACCTTTTTTTTTTCAATTCAAAGGTTAGTGCCATGTTTAGGTTTGAAATTATTTGAATTTTCAAGTTTTTTCAGCATATAAATAATGCATTTTACTATATTTTATATGCAAAGCTATAAGATATATCATCTCGTTTCTATCCCAGTTTTTATTCTTGACACAAGAATCATTAAGGACAAAATTAATATGATAGAATTTTTGAAGATTGCATAATTTTAGAGAGAAAAACTAATAATTCACACTGAGTTTATGGCCTAATGCCTTGTATTTTAAAATCATAGCAAGAGTATTTAGGGAATCATAGTGATTTCTCAAAATTTCCTGACTTCTCCCTGACCTTTTTCCTGTAGTCTCAAATCCCTAAACTTCTCAAGTTTTTCCAGGTAGCCTACGTATCAGCCCTGTAAATACTATTCTATTATTACGATCTGCTTAGACTACGTAGTTGACGCTAATAGCCAATAGTAGCCAACTGATTATAAAACAAGCAATAAAAAAAGTGTATGAATGCGAGAAAATAGTGCAAGCATTTTAAAATATTTTGCGATGTGATTATACTAGATCAGTAAATAAACTAAAGAAACTTGTCGAGATTTTAGTATGGAGACATATTCATTAAATCTTTAACGCAATAATGCATCATTTAAACTTATGATTATTATCATAATTTCAATTCAAATAATTACACATAATCTCCTTTTTGAGTTGCGATTTTATTCTTGCTCGTATAAAATGATGGCATATATTTAATTAAAAATAATCACTTTCAAGATACGTTCACATAAAATATAGCTCAATCCAGAATATAAGAAAGAGAGTAATTCTTAAAAAGATTCGTGTATTACTTAAAACACATCTTCAAAACACACACAAATGAATCGCGCTGTAGAAATTCAACCCTCTACAATTTCTGTGATTACTTCGAAATGGGGTTCCTTTTCATTTCATAACAAACATAAAATTGTTCCATCCTTTTCCTTAATAACCCTGCATTTCTACCCCTCTTATTCACCTCCCTGAAACACATACCACCCTTCCACCCTCATGGAAAGACCGTAACAGAGTCTAAACGTCTCATCTCGCTCCACGGGATAATATAATCTCGCGCACGGCACTTCCGCCATTCCACCGCTAGATGGGGCAATTATTGAGTCGTTGACGAAAATTAAATGGCCGCATTAAAGGCGTAAATTTCTAGTCTTATATTTTAGTTTGTTAAAAGCTCAGAGGAAGGAGGGTAAAAGGGGAGAGGGGGGATGTTGGTTTTACTAACGTTTCGTGTATAGCTGAGTTGGGTAGGTTTCGGAAGAGTGTGGGTGCTGGGTGAAAAAAGGGGGGAAGGGGTGTGGGGGTGTGGAATGGTTCCGTTTTATGAAGCGTTGAAAAGCCCTGAAAATAGAGACGAGCTTGAAAAAAAAAAAAGATCGGTTATGGGCGTCGGTTAGCTAATAAACTCCACGTAGATAAGCGTCGTGCCAGTGTTATTACGCTGGGCGTCCCCAACGAAACGCGATGATGATTGCGCCGTAACTACCCCTGCTGTTTAGATAGCAACCATGTTAGCTTGATATTTTAACTACGCTCTTTAGTAATCCCCTGAATGTATTTATAATAGACTTTGTTAGATTTATAATAATGAGAGACGGAGGCATTGGAAGGGATATTGCATGATGTAATTTTTAGTTTTTAAAGGGAGTGTTTCCATTTTCCGTCTTCTTCATTGTTCTTCCTTTGATGAGCCTTGGCGTTATGGCGTGGAAGAATCTCTGTTTAGATAAAAACACAGAAAGTACGCGTTTTAATAAAATACGCTTGCTATGAAACAAAATAAACAGACTTATTGTTAGTTTAACATATTCTTGAAGAATACTTAAGCATAGTATACTCACCATAAGGAAAAACCACTACCCAGATCGGTGGTCTAGTGTCCTAAAGTGTCAGACTTGCTTTATATATAAAAGTAAATATACACGCCTGAGGTTCATCTCTGCCAGTACCCATAAGTTTTCCTACCAATTTTTATTGAAAAGTAAAACCAAGGAACATAACATTTAAAATTTGATAGAAACGTACGTGAAGAGCATAGGCCTATGAAGTAACATCTTGTGCACTATATATTCTTCTAATATATATACATATATATACACATACTTTTAATATGTATATATCCTACTTTTTATATATATACTTATTAAGATACATACTTCTAATATATATATTAATATTGCATGTCTGGGCTACATCAATCGCAGCCCGGTATTGGAAAGATTAGCCAGTACTAATGTACCGTTTCTCAGGGACGCCCCGAATGTACTAATCTACATCATCTTCATGAGGCTCTTTCCATGTCCCGAGGGTGTGTGAACCAGTAGAAACACAATCTCACTTGAGCCTAACTAGCCAATCCCTTGTAACCGTTGACGTAGTCCCCCCTTCGGGAAAAATACCCAAACTACCAGCTGGGAATCGAGCCCGGGACCCTTAAATCCGTAGCCAGGTGTATTGACCACAACACCAAGATGCCGGTTAGGTCATGAGATTATAAGGATGGGTTTTAAGATGTTCGCTTTAATAACTAATGGGAAACGACCAAGGGGATAAACATTTCTTGAGTTCGTCTGGTTGGCATTGAACCCCAGCCTTTCAACGCAGAATCAAAGAATCCAGTGTTACAAATCCTTTTTGTATTTGTTGTTTCTATGTATTGTAGTAGTGCCTACCACAATGCTGCATAACATATTATAAATAACAATACAACACAACACAAAGATACAATCTTAATTAATGATGTTGAATCGTTTTCAAATGATCTGTCTGTTCATATTCTCAGTTTTACATTCATGGCAGTTAATTGCTTTTCACTAGAAAATGTCAAGTATACTTTTAATCTATTATTTCGTATTACTTCACTGTAGTTATATTATGTAAAATAAAACCTTATCCAATGAACAAGCATTGTTAATTGGTCGCATTTTTAATGCTGTATACTCTTCTGGTAATCTTAGATTTATTTCCGCTAGTTAACTTTAAGAAAATTTCTAATTACTATAAATGAATAGTCAGCCAATCAAATAAAGCTTTCAAAACAATGGCCACTAAGTAGCCATTGCTGTGTTACTGTAATGCTAAAGTTGATATGTTGAATAAGAACTTGACACAAAACAATGTGCCCTTAATATAACAACTCATTAATTCTTTTATAATTCTCTTATATTTAATGTTTATAACTGCAATTTTACAGGAAATAAATTTAAAAGATTGTACGCTCAGCCTAGCTAACATCAAAATACTTGTAATGGCTCTAAATAAATAATGTAGTATTATAACAAAAGGGCGGGATTCAGTTAGTTAATATATGTATGTAATTATATATAGGTTTATTAATTAATTTAAAACAAAATTTTAAAACCAACAACGCGCACTAATACAGTAATACAATATTCATCTGTTCATCAAACTAAGCCTAACATTTAATGTAAGAATATATTGCATAAAACAAATACCAATACAAATTTGGTATTTTCTTAATATTTAAAAGTTTTCTTTGCATTTTATAGTTTTTAATTATAAGTAACACTGAAACAAACAACTATGCGAAGTCATTTTGATTTATTTAATTATATATGAAACAAAAATCGACATAGGAAAGTATTGGGTTAAAGTTAATTCTTCATGACTCGAAGTTCTTTGGTTCAAACCTGGCTGAATCTGACGGATTTTTATTTAACTATAAAATTCCATAGCCCAATTTTGGGTCGCATGTAGATTGTGACATGTAAGATAATCCTTAATATGAGAGGCCTTTACAACAAAATGTGTAGGCTTTTTACCACTATTTCACAGGAACTCAATACAGAAGGTAACGGGAAACCACCGCAATAATTATATACTTCTCAAGTGTATGTGCTTTTTCCCGAATGGAGCGGGAGGGTGATACCAACCAAAGGACTGCGTCCCTGCGCTGTTCCGGATAAATAAGGGATCGCATAGAACCAATCTTCGGGTTGTAAACATTATCAGAATAACAAACTGTGCTAATAATCATTGAATCTTGCCCACTTGTCGAAAAACGAACCGTTAAATGCACATACAAAAAAACTGCATCTTTTTTTAGCTCCATTTCTTACTTCCCGTTCAAGTTATACGCTTATGTAAATATTAGGCGGGTGGTTTTAAGGATTAGAAAGGTTATATTAAAAGGAAGTGTACCTGCATTTGCGTGGAAAACAATTTTGGAAAAATCACTTTCAGTACACCCGACCGAGATTCAGACCTCGATCGCCCCGTCATCGTCGGTATAGTATACTGTGAAGGTAGCGCGTTAGACCAGGGGTCTCCAAACTACGGTCCGTGGGCCACATCCGGCCCGCCACAAGATTATATCCGGCCCGTTCAAAGATTTTATCAAACAAACAAATTAATTGTTTCTTTTCGTTATTTATTAACCACACAGTTTATTTGACATGTCCAGTTTCTGTCCGCACGCGTGCTTCCCTCCAAGACACCAAGCCAGAGTGCTGTCAGAATTTCAAACCCTCATTTTCAGTCGCAGGTGCCATTCCTTATACCTAAAACAGAACGGCTTGACTGTGACGATTTTTAGGCAGTTCCAAGTCTCCCGCCAGAGGGTTACCAAAGGAAAGTTCCGAAAAATGTTACCTAATTTAAAAACAAGTAATTATATTGACTAATTATTATAAATATAATTTATTACACATTAATTGATTCATTTCTCACAGAGAAGAATCAATGTAAATCCCTTTTATCAAACACTGACTGGCCTTGGAAAGTGGCATTTTTTTACAGACATGACTGGTCATATGACTTGAATATAAATTTGTATGTTGAAACAAATTTGATTTCTGATCTATTTGCGCATGTCAAGGCATTCAGGGCAAAAATAATGCTACTTGAAGAACAGGTGAACGTTACTTTGGTCCGCAAAAATGTGTTAAATATAATATGTGGCCCACATAGTAAAATGTTTGGACACCCCTGCGTTAGACCACGGGGATATCGAGGCGGGTAAGTAACTGTAATATTTGCGTTTCAAATTTTTTTTCATTTCTTTAAGTTATTTAATGTGCACTTTCTGGATTGACTGATTATATCAGCACAAGACTTAAAAAAACTAACTTAAATCTAGAACAGACACAACAACCAGCCCCCCGGCGTTTATTCATCACTGTGAAAGGAGAAACTCACATTTACACGGTGATAATTTTTATTTAGGTATTGCAGGGAATCGAGCCTGGAACTCTTAGCTCAGTAGAAAGACACGTTACAGATTGAGCTCAAGTGTCGGGCGCTTCAAAAAATCCAAACAAACAAAAACACACATATATTATGCTAGTAAAGTTAACTCGTAGATCTGTACTGAACACTGTAGCTAGAAAAATAAAAATAACTATAAAAATAAGAGTAATTTAATTCCTGAACAAACTCACATTTTTATTATTTTTCAAAAGTTTTTTCTACCGTTGTCCTGGTCTTTATACTCTTTGGCGCTATTCGCATACTACCCGGATGTTTAGCCTATATGCCTTTTGATTATTGGTAAGGGGGGAAAGAACCAACACTTTTTTACTTTAGGTTATGAAATAATAGTTATTTCATACTAAATCAATAATATTAATATTAATATTATTTCATTGCCATTAATTCTATGAGTAATTTAAAAAAAAGTTAACCTAACTATTTTACATTGCTCCAAACGTGTTTTTTTTAACTTTCTGAATAAAATTATTTACTATTTCTTTTATGGTTTTAAAAGTATCCCATTTGAGCAGATTATTATGGGAAGGGAGGGGGGGAAGTGTCTTCCATAGTCACCCCTCTAGCGATATCTGTGATATATGGAAGGTGAATATAAAGGAGCTTTTTTTTTACTATTGTGTCTTACTACCCTTTCAGATTACACGCTAATAATGGAGATGTACCTGCGTTTTCGTAGAGGGTAAGTGGGGAATCATTTGGGTAAAACCATCTCAGAGCTCCCGGACACCTGTGTGTAAGTGCTCACTGGCGCTATTTTTTTTAGACGTCCCAATTACACGTCAAACCAAAACTTTAAAATATAATAATTCAATGTTGATTTTTCGAGACATATTAGGGGGCGTTCAAGTATTATTTAAGCATATTAGGGGGGGGGGGGTAGGAGGGTTCAAGCTCTGCCTATTTTTGCTGACAAGAGGGGAAGGGTAGGTCAGAACCATCATTACGTAAGACAGAGAGATACGGGCAAAAATGGCGCAAATGGACACAAAATAATTAAAATTGTCGTAGGTGTCCTGGTGGTCTAGGGGTAAGGTGTCAGACTTCTGTTCTGAGAGTCCGGGGTTCAATCCTCGGTCCCGGCACAGATTTATCTGATTGCCAAACCCTTCCTTCACCTCTGACGAGACGTGTATTAGTCACAATTTGTGAATGTGTGGAATTCCAGGCCTCCACTGTGGTTCGGATCCCACGTTAAACTGTAGGTCCTCCATTTCATCTCATAATCACCCTACCATTACACATTAGCGTAAGTGCGTATAACCCGAACGGGTAGTAAGACGCGGTGCTAATATAATAATAATAATAATAATAATAATAATAATAATAATAATAATAATAATAATAAAATAAAATAATAATTAAAATTGTCGAGATATGGATTCAAGGACCTTGGTCATCAGTTTAAAAGTAGCTTAGAGATTTTACATTTTATATCTATAATAATTCATGTTTTTAATAATGATACGTTTTTTATAATTTCAATTTAGTGTGTATTATTTCTTTTTAAATAATTTTAAAATTTGTATAATTTTACCAATTTAGAACAGTAAATTTAGATTTAGTCTACAAAATTATTTATTATTAATTATTTCGCATAGTTAATTTCCACCTCTACATTAATAATTAGTAGCCATTTATAAATTGCATAGAAATAATTGTGATTGCTGTGAACAAATTATAAGAAAAAGTGTCGACAAATATAACACATGCAATACGGGGGGAAGGGGTAGGGCGTTTGATTATTTTTGCTTACAAAGAGGGGCAGGGGGTCTAAAATGAAGAAAAGTTTGCTTACGTAATACTTGAACACCCCCTTCACACAAGACTATTAAAAGAGGAAGGGAATAAGAATGTAGAGTAAATAAATCTGCGCCTGCACTCATCTTGGAAGGAGGATGAAAAAATTACAAAATGACTAAACGAGTTAGTCAAGATAATACTCCCGGCCTATCAAGTCAGAGACACCATTTATGTAACCATTTATTTCTCTTCTGTGTATTGTAAGAATAAAACGCCTACGTCCGTCCCTTTTTTGCCAAATAATGTTCCTCCACTCTTCACGACAATTATTAGCCCACCAACTTCATCTTCCTTTTGACTGTGACTGGGACTAGTTTTGAAAAAACCCTCACTCCTTCCCTTACCTGCCATTCTGTTGAGATATTCAAGGTGAAATGTCAATCGACGAGTCTTTTGAGTTGTTGTTATTGTTATTGTCAAAGTCCTCTGACAAGTGTCATGTCAATGCTCATAGTGCATGTCAAACATGAAAAGTTGACAGGAGCGAGAGCAATTTTATTCTTTTTTAAGAACATTTGTTGAAATTCTTGGTCTTTGGAGAATGGGAAGGGGGAGGGTGGAGGGGACCACAAAAGGGTTCCAAAAGAGGGTACAGAGTAGGGGCATGGGAGGTGGAAATAAGTACGCCAAACAATTTTCTTTTAAATAATGGTAGTTTTGTTTTATTAATAATTATTCTTTCGCAAGGTTTTTTATTAGCACCGCGTCTTACAACCAGTTCAAGCTATACGCATGCGTAGACCTACTGTTTACGCTAACGAGCTAAGAATGAATAGGGTTGACTTTAGAGGAAGTGTACCCTCATCTGCATGGAGGGAGAGTGAAAAACCATTTGGGGGAAAAAATCACCATCAGTACACACGACCGGGATCGAAACCCGACCTCCCTGTAAACGGCAATCTTGTCTATTGCGAGAGTGATACCTTAGACCATGCAGACACTGACTTAAGATTTAATTTAATCGATTGGATCTGAGAAGGTATCTTAAAGCAAACGCATTCACATTAGCATAGCTAAAATATGGAAAACTCCAGTAATAATCTAGGCTTAGAAAACCACCCTCAATGAACCCAGTTGGGAATCAAACCCCGACTCCCTCACCCCCATCAACTTCATTCTAGTGCTACACGAGTGTTAGAACACTCTTCCACCGATGGGTTGTTTTGTAGCCCATATTTAGACATAACACGTTGCAGTCTCGTCCCTAGGCATGTGTGAATTCATTTATTAGATATGTTTTAATATTCCGGCTCGTCCAACCTGATTTGCTGGTGAGAGAGAGTCTTGAGTTCAAATTTCGGCCCCATATACTAAATATTAGTTTGTTTCAAAATGTCCCCCCACCCCCCACACTCTTAATCCACGTGAATACGAGTTTATTTCCTCTAAATTATACCTTTATCATCCCTACCGTGCTAGTGTGTATTATAGGATAGCCTGTACGAGTAGTATTGCTGTGCACTAAATATATGTTTATTTTATCTAATAATATATATAAAATGTTATAAGCTATTAGGTGACCTGGTGGTCTAGGAGTAGGGTGTCAGACTTCTGTGCCGAGAGTCCAGGGTTCAATCCTCGGTCCCGGCACAGATTTATCTGATTGCCAAACCCTTCCTTTACCTCTGACAAGACGTGTATTAATCACGACTTGTGAATGTGAGGAATGCCAGGCCTCCACCGTGGTTCGGATTCCACGTTAAACTGTAGGTCCTTCATTTCATCTCACAATCACCCTACCATCACACATTAGCGTAAGTGCGTATAACCCGAACGGGTAGTAAGACGCGGTGCTAATAATAAATAATAATAATAATAATAATAATAATAATAATAATAATAATAATAATAATAATAATAAATAATAATAATAATAATAATAATAAATAATAATAATAATAATAATAATATAAGCTATTCATTGTATTGAAAAATTACACCTGTACACGTGAATATGATATTTATATGCAGCTATATCCTATAATAGTTTTATTATTATTATTATTTAGCACCGCGTCTTACTACCCGTTCGGGTTATACGCTTAAGTACTAATTACGCTAATTGATTATGAATTGGGAGGGTTGAATTTAGAGGAAGTGAACCCGCATTTGCGTGGAGGGAGAGTGGAAAACCATTTAGGAAAAACCACCCCCAGTTCACCCGACCGAGATTCGAACCTCGATCTCCCCGTCCTCGGCGGTCGAGCTCAACACGACTAGCGCGTTAGCCAACTACGCCACCGAGGCGGGTCCTATAATAGTGTTTTTATTTAATACATTATGAGTGGAAACTTGTCATTGTAGCAACACAAAGCCCTCCCGAATCGAAGATGGTTGTATTATCTGATAGTTCGTGATCTTAATTGATCACTCATCTGCATCTGAAGATTTTTGCACGTCTATCACAGACTCTGCCTTAAAATAAGATTTCAAAAAGATTCTGGTTAAGGAACGACTCCTAAATAACTCAGTGGTAAGAGCATTGGCGTACTAAGCTTAAGGTCCCGGTTTCAATTCTTGTGACCAGGTCTCATTTTTTCAATTTAATTAATATGATATTTAGATGCGGCTATAACCGTACCCAGCCAGTATAGAAGCTTGGCTAATCCATCATAATTATGGGCTATATATTGTATATAAGTTATATATGTAACATATACAACATATAGCCTATAATTATAAATTATTATTATAAATAAATAGCCTAGGTATAGATCTATACTTATATATATTAATATAGGCCTATATTACCTCTATTAGCACCGCGTCTTACTATCCGTTCGGGTTATACGCACTTACGCTAATGTGTAATGGTAGGGTGATTGTAAGATGAAATGGAAGATCTACAATTTAACGTGGGATCCGAACCACGGTGGAAGCCTGGAATTCCACACATTCACAGGTTGTGATTAATACACGTCTCGTCAAAGGTGAAGGAAGGGTTTGGCAATCATATAAATCTGTGCCGGGACCGAGGATTGAACCCTGGACCCCCAACACAGAAGTCTGACACAATAGCCCTAGATCGCCAGGTCACCATTATAGGCGTATAAGTATATATCTTAATATATAAGTATACCTATATATGCCTAAATATTAATATATATGTGTCATATATATGTATATAAAAGCGTGTCTTGGCTACATCACTCAAAGCCCCGTTTGTGGGATGATTAGCAGGTATTTAAGTATCTTTGCCTAGGGAACTATAGATTGTTCTAATCGTACATTCTTTCCATGTCTCGATGAGATGAGATGGTAGTGATAGTAAATATGAAGGTGTGGAAACAGTAGAATCTCTTAAACCTAGCTTAAGCCTAACAAACCAGACCCTGGTGACCTTCGGGATGATTTCCTTTTCGGAAAAGATACCCATGGTACTAGCCGAAAATTGAACCCAGGACTCCAAGGTTGGTGGCGAGGTGCGTTGACCACTATATCAAGAGGGCGGTAATATATCAGATATATAATATACAATAAATATTAATATTTATATACTAATATATAGGCTATATTATATACAAATGTATGTTCTTCTTCTAAAGTCAACAACCCGAAAGTTGGTGTGATGTTATTTCTATCCATCAGGAACTGGGTATTGGGGAATTTTTATCACTTAAGAAAAATCCGTTGACCTCGGCTGGGTTTGAACCCACAAACATCGGGTCCTGAGACTAAAACTTTACCCCAATACTATCAAGGTTGACTAATATATGTTTAATATAAATATTTTATAGTCGACCTTGATGTTCTTAGGGTAGAGTGCTCACATCAGTACCCGATGATCGTGGGCTCAAACCCAGCTGAGGTCAATTGATTTTTCTTGAGGGATAAACATCCGTTTAACAACTTCCTTCAGAGAGGAAAGTAAAGCCTTCGATCCCATGTATGTTGTGGCATATATAAGAAGCCTGTAAGATATGTTAAACATACCTTTCCCGGAAAAATTGGTAGGATCTTTCTTAATCATTCATAGAAATTCAGTGTGGAAAGCAACG
The DNA here is from genome assembly GCA_033556935.1 of Timema podura. Taxonomy (NCBI): domain Eukaryota; kingdom Metazoa; phylum Arthropoda; class Insecta; order Phasmatodea; family Timematidae; genus Timema; species Timema podura. The sequence continues at coordinate 42,803,400 of JAVRXN010000011.1, read as the reverse complement.
GGGAACCATCACACTTCCTGAACAACCCTAGTAAATGGGATTTCTACCAGATAGTGCAGGCAGTACTAACCAGTCGAAGTCTTGAGTTCATGTACAGCGCGGGTTGGATAGAAATCCCATCAAGCCAAACCATCCTGTTGTTGAATTAAGCAGAAGAAATAATTTTAGATTAATATTTATATAATATAATCTAAATTTATACTAATATTTCATCATCTCCCATGTTTTCCACAAGCTTTTGGTTGAAGTAGGTCAATGACCGCCACCGTACAGGGACTACCGGGTTACCAAGTGTCACTCGGTGTCACAAAGTGGGTGTGTCATGTCATCCGTAGAATGCTGGCTGCACTGATTGGATTTGAAAGTGACCCCTTTCCCATATCATGATTACAATCAGTTTTGAATCCCATTGTGAAGCTTAACAACATTTTCAAACTCATCACCTACATACAAAACATTTTTAAAACGTGTGAGAGGGGAGAAAAAGTGAACGAAAGATATTTCTTATTTTTTTGTCACATGGGGATTACATGGACCTACCACAGTGAACTTAACTAGATAGAGCGAAGCTACCCTTCATGTTCGAACATTCCTACCAAACATAGGTCGTGAGAGCCAATGGATTACTTTGAATTTTTTTTTTCTATTTTTTATGGGGTGAGAAATATTCTGAAGTTTTTTTAGCCCCATCCCTACGTCTTACTTAACGCGTTCGGCTTATACATGTATGTACTAGCCACCCTAATTGTTAGGGATGAAAAAAGTTGAATGAAACGTTTGCGTGAATGGAGATTGGAAAACCATTTAAGGAAAAACACCCTCAGTACACCTGACCGGGCTTCGAACATCAATCTACCCGTTATTGGCAGTCCAGTCTTTTGCACCTTAAACGATTAGATTACCGAAACGTGTCTTCTGATATTTAAATGTGTTCTAGCGCAGTTTGATTTAGTTTCTAACATTTTAATTTTTTGCTATGAAACCATTTTGTACACTCAGGATTTGCTAATTTTCGTTCCAAAATAAACAATATTGGAGACCTATCTTAAAATTTTCATTATTAAAAAAATCTCTTTAATGTATCTACTAAGGTTTATTTTTGGTTTTACTAATACATATTGAAAATTTCAATAAAGATTGCAATATTTTTTCTTTCTAATATCAACAAACAAATGCTGTCAACTAAGAGATGAAAATTTTTTAAATCGCTAAATTCAATTGGAATTTGATGTATTCGTAAGGGTTTTGATTATGATATTGTGATATTATCGTATCTGATCTACAACAGACCTACTCGCCTCGGTAGCGTAGTTAGCTAACGTGCTAGTTTCGTGTTGAGCTAGGCTGTCGAGGATGAGTAGACCGAGGTTTGAATCTCGGTTGGGTCAACTGGGGGAGGGGGCTTTCCTAAATATTTTCCACTCTCCCTCCACGCAGATCTGGGTTAACATTTTCTAAATTCAACCTTCCCAATTCCTAACCCAATAGAGTAATTACAGTAGCTCCATGGCTTCTTTGGTGCTGACTGACAGTTCACTGCTGACTTCTGACAGTCAACATTTAGGTATATACCTAAATGTTGACTGTTAGAAGTGACAGCCACGAAACACATGTTTTTTGCAGATCATACGGTTCGGCGTAGGGATACATAATTTGGTCTGGTAGCTTTTCAAAGCCGTCAGCTGTCAGCTGTGAGCTGTCAGTCGGCACCAACGAAGTCATAGGGCTATTGTAGTACTTAAACGTATAACCCGAACGGGTAGTAAAACACGGTGCTAAATAAAAATATACAACAGACCTAACGTTAGTGACAAATTCAACCACCAAGCGCTCTGGTAGATACATGGGTCTGAAAAGTGAACTGTAATCATTTAAAAAGTTGAATATTTTTTCTCTACAGAAAATTTAAATGTTTCAAAACGGAAAAAAATTAATGGAACATTTTTGCGTCTCACATCTCTAAGCGTATCCACTAAGGAATGTCGGAACATCCCCAAAGACCAGGTTAATACCACCACCATGCTATGTATCGCCAACTTTACGTTACACATGGTCTACGTGCATGCACCTGACTGTTCACTGCGTGGCTACTGGTTGCTTACGTTTCGACACGCTAATGTTGTGCTATTGCTCTCATAAACTCTTGTATCCAAGTACACTCCGTGACTTGAGGCAAATAGAACACATGCTGCAAACAGAAGTTTATTTAATTTTTTAGCACCGCATATCACTAACGCATCTTGTACGCATGTGTCCTAGTTACATTCACGTGTAAGAAAAGATGAAGGTTGAATTTTAGAGAAAATATACCAACATTTGCGGGGAGGAAGAGTGAATAATCATTTAGAAAAAAATTACCCTCAGTACACCCGACTTGGATTGGAACCCCGATCTCCCCGTCATAGGCTGTCCAGTATATTGTGAGAGTGATGCCTTAGATCGAATGTATTTGTTAATTAGGGCTACTTTAAAAATTAAAATTACTTACAGGGCCACATTAAAAAAATATATTGTAGCTATCTTAAGTACCTAAATAAAACTCAAATTTAAAATTCTTATTGTTTCAAAAAGAAAATTAAGAATACATAAAATATTAACAACTTAGCCTCTTTTTTTTTTCTCTCTCTGAAATATGAAACCTTTCTTTTGCAGCAATGGTGTGACTGTCAGTCTTTGAGTCTTGTGTTGCTAATGACAAATGTGTGCCCGTAAGCCATTATATCCCCGGTGTTTGTGTCTTTTCATAAAATAAAAGAACTGTTCGCTTAACTACTGTGCTGCCAAACATTATAGGCTATGTATTTGGTGCACAAAAACAGTTTTTGAGAATCCAACTTTAGAGTAAAGAGTAAGTATTTGGTACATCATCCCCATTTGCCAGATTTCCACTTATTTACAAATATAATGTCAACCTCGGTTGTCTTGATGTAAAGTACTCGCCTCAGGACCCGATGTTCGTGGGTTCAAACTCAACCCGGGTGGATGGATTTTCCTTGAGCGGTAAAAACCAGTAGCACAACATCCATCGAAGGGTAAGTAAAGCCCATGTCGATTGTGGCACGTAAAAGAACCCTGGAGGGTATGTGAAAATACCTTTCCCGGCAACATTTTTAGGTCCTTTCGTTCATAGAAATGTTCGTGTGCTGATATAACAAGTGGGCCCCGAGATTGCACCTTAAATACCTCAAATAAATAAATAAATAGAAATATTGTCTCAAATGATGTACAAATGGTCTACAACGTTATAAAAGGATATAATAGACCGCATTATATGTGGGTTACCCGCCTCGGTGGCGTAGTTGGCTAACGCGCCAGTCGTGTTGAGCTCGACCGCCGAGGACGGGGAGATCGAGGTTCGAATCTCGGTCGGTTGAACTGGGGGCGGTTTTTCCTAAATGGTTTTCCACTGTCCCTCCACGCAAATGCGGGTTCACTTCCTCTAAATTCAACCCTCCCAATTCCTAATCCATTAGAGTAATTAGTACTTAAGCGTATAACCCGAACGGGTAGTAAAACGCGGTGCTAAATATTATTATTATTATTATTATTATTATTATTATTATTATTATTATATATTATTATTATTATTATTATTATTATTATATGTGGGTTCATCAAAAGGGCCGCGCAAATTTACAGATCGGGCTCTTTGCGGCCCGTGGTTTCTAAGTTTGACCTGTTTATATTAGACTATTATACCAGTGAAGCAGGTAAGAGTTGATGTTAAGTGTACAGTTGGTCACATGGATGATGTAACGGACTCTGACTCGGAAGGACAATCTTTGATTGGTTTCAATGGCAATGGCGTATTATGGAATGTTTCCAGGATAGTCACAACTTGATAAAATTGTACCTGTGATGTGTTCTCCAGCTACTGTCTCCCAATTTGATCAATAATATATAGGCCTACCATGAGAAATATATGTCAGTTGATACCTAGCTAAGGAGTGTTCATCAGAGTGCTGGGAACAACTCACAGGTGCAGATTTAACTTACGATGCTTAGCCAGGTAGCATTCTCCGCTTTGCTACTGTGCACTGATAGCCCCCATTTATATATATAAAAAAATGTGTTTTGCATTATTCTAATGTTTCTGTTACTTAAATTTTATCCATTTTATCATGTTGATTTGGGTTAGCAAGTTTTAAGTAAATTTTAACCCATTGCTTTTCTAGCAGCAAAATGCTCCATGCTAGGTAGGTAGGCCCTAATTTAAAATATGAGATAGTTTTAGTTTTTTTTTAATTCTGAAGGACATTCCATTATAAAGGTAGGCTATATTTCTGTACCAATTGTAAGAAACCTATTTAATCTAAAACATCCAAATCTAATTTTCGTATTTGCTCGTCAACCATATTCCGTAGCATTGTGGTAAACTTGGATGGAAATCAATCCTACAAAACTCTACAAATACAAAAGGAGGCTAAACAACGGAATTAAACAAATGGACAATAAGAGGAACTGTTATCTAAGGGTTGGGCCTATTTAAAATTCAATTTTTGAACCATTTGTTCATACTAGTACAGTATGCACACGTGGTCACACGGTCTAGGGAGTCGAGCTTGTAATGTACTGGATTTCCGATTGTTGGAGGGGTTGAGATCGAATCTCTGCTGAGTGCATAAAGGGTGGTTTCCCAACGAATATCATAATCGCATTTATACGCTAACGCGAGTGCATTTACTCTAAATTATCCTCCCAATACCGACCCTATTTTATTGTGTTATTACTCGATTCGGTGGCCACTTGGTCCAAGGCGCTACTATCTCGGTAGACTAGACTGCCGATGATGGGGAGATCAAGATTCGAATCTCTGTGGGGTGTACTGAATGTGGTTTTTCCAAAGTGGTTTTCCACTCTCCCTCCCCGAAAATATGGGTACACTTCATTCTTCATCCCTAAAACCATTAGCGTATTTAGTACATAAGCGTAAAACCCGAACAAGTAGAAAGACGCGTTGCTAAATAAATAAAATGATTGAATAAAAATATTGTTATTAATAGACTTTGTTTTGAAATATCTTATTTTAATTTTTTAATTAGCGTGTGTCCTACTCTATTGAATAATTTTGCATTGAAAATATGCCTTTTTTCGGGATTTCTTAAATTAATTTGAAATAAAATTATCAAAATTAGTTAATATAAGAGCACCGATGGGATTGCAGTTAAATATAAAGCTAATTTATTTAGTTTGCTCTTGTCGGTGAAAGGGAGGTCAGAGTTTGAAAGCCACTGGGTTGACTGAGGTTGGTTTTCCCTAAATGGTTTTCAACCCTCCCTCCACAAAAATACGGGTATATTTAATCTCAAGTCTACCTTGTATATCCCCACCACATTGGCGTATTAACGTAAGCGTATAGTCCAAATGGACCAGGAAACATTACATTTTAATTTAGATTTCTTATCTAATGTTTAAAACAATAAGGTCTATACATATTTAGGAATTAATGAGTGTTTGTAAGAAGATCGAACTAAATAATAAACGGCAGAGGGGTTGTACCATGAATTTAAGGCCTACTTAATATGATGCCATATAGTAATTTAATATCTTGTTGAATTAGCAGTTCTCATTTTGTGAAGTGTATATGAATATGGAACGTAGATTGTTGTAATGAGCACCCACAAATTGTGAAGAGAGTGTGATTATGGAACATAGGTTGTATTGAGCAGCCCAAGAATTGTGAGGTGTGTTTGAATCTGGAACATAGGTTGCACTGAGCCGCCCAAAAATTGTGAAGAAAGTGTGAGTATGGAACATAGGTTGTACTGAGCAGCCCACAAATAATGAGGTGTGTTTGAATATGGAACATAGGTTGTACTGAACACCCCAAAAATTGTGAAGAGTGTGAATATTGAACATAGGTTGTACTGAGCAGCCCAAGAATTGTGAGACGTGTTTGAATATGGAACATAAGTTGTACTGAGCAGCCCAAAATTGTGAAGATAGTGTGAATATGGAACATAGGTTGTACTGAGCAGCCCACAAATTGTGAGGTGTGTTTGAATATGGAACATAGGTTGTACTGAGCAGCCCACAAATTGTGAGGAGTGTGTGAATATGGAACATAGGTTGTACTGAGCAGCCCACAAATTGTGAGTAGTGTGTGAATATGGAACATAGGTAGCACTGAACAGCTCATACATTTTGAGGGTTTAATGATGACCGAACATAAGATATTGTTGCACTGAGCATCCCGTGTATTATGAGCTGTGTGTGAGTATAGGGCTATATATTGAGTGAGTAGAGCCCAGGAGGTGACAATACAAGCAGCAGCTCTTGTTACGCTTGGACACCCTCGTGTGACAGGAATCCCCTAGGTCTTGGGGGAGTACGGGGGGAAGGATGGGTAACACTACCTCTATAGGCCTAAAGCTTGCTCAAGCTAGTGGTAGCTGGACCGGGACTTTTTTTTAACACGTCATAAGACAATTATTACTGAGAATATTGTACTTTCTTCCCTTATCACATGTCAGCCTTTTGTGCCTCTTTGTACATCTTAACGATCTATACCAGTAGGCTACTTTTAGTTTGAACAGATGGTTAATTCAATATACTACTTAACTAATGTGAACAAAAACAGAGCACATACTGTAGAATTATACGGGCATCTTAACTTTGCATTTTTATATGAAGGGCCTGCTTCGTTAAAAGCTCAAGGTAATTTGCATTGGATATCATCGCCGAGGGAATTGCATGGCTACTATTGGGAAAAGTTTAGTTTTCTCGTTTTAATGTGGTCAATCTCCCCTCAAATATAATAAAATTTTCGTAACGCTAATTAGTCGAGGCTGTCAGTAACTCCTTACCACACAGCACACCACCTTCAGATATAACCGAGAGCGAGGGGTTTTGGCAACAGTTGACTGAGATAGAGCGAAGGTAAACCTTTTCTATGTAAAACCTGCAGTTCCCTCAGCAATGATATTGGGTGTAGCTACTAGACCACAAATTATGCCAAGGAGGAAGCGAGTTCCCCTTCGTGATGGTGCCAACAAGCAAACTTGCTTGTTATCACCCAGTAAATTGCAAATGCATATACAAAATAAAATGTTGGCCTCACAACATAGTGAATATTCATAAAGTTCCATTTTAAGTTTACCTTCAACTAACACTTGTTATTTTATTTTTAGCACGCAATCATTAATAAAATAATTAGGCCTATCAATTTCAGGCATTCACCAAATAATGGTTCTCAGGTTTTTATAGGAAGGGCTGTAAATGTTACTAGATATACTTTTATGTATTCATACCTAAAGTCATATGAACTGTGTCTGTCACTGAGAGTATCGATGTCCTGTTTTAACTTGACCCTTTAGCGATATTGGCAAGGATATTCTTTGATCATAGGCCGAAAAATGTGGGCCTATGTACTGTACTATAAATAGATTCTAGATCTGGTTACCAGTTTAAAGATTGTGAGCACTAAAAACCATTTATGTCTACTTGTTCCATGATAACTGCCAAATGCGTGGTCCAATTTCTAACACAATTTGGCAAGCAGATTCTTTGAATCAAAGCGGATTTATGTATATAGGCCCTACATTTGTGTGCTTTAATTCCGGATATCCGTTCCTATATGGCAGCTAATCAAAAGGTTTTTCGTTTGATAACTTAACTCAAATGATTTGAATTTAAAATTCTGAGCAATAGATTGAGTACCCAGGACTTTTTTTTTTTACATAATTTGCAAGAGGTATGAGCAACGGCTATCTTATATGAATATAATGTGCTGTCGAATATGGTAGTAATTTGTTTTTTATATAATTTAGTCACTAAGAAAAAATACGTTTACTAAAGATTCAAAGATTATTTACAGGAGATAGTTAAAATTGAAATTCAAAGAGAAATTTCTTCAAAGAGAAGTATTAAGACTGTCGCAACAATAATACCATGAACGGAATAAGGTCTACAGTTCATAGAACTACTAGTGATATAAGTTATCAATAACTTCCTAAAAATATATATAAATAAAATAGTAAAATCTTATCAATTTTAGCCGCAAAAAAGTTTTTATTTTCTAAAGAGACTTTACCATGAAAATAGGACTATAGTAAGTACTTAACGCTTTCAGCTATGACGAAACTCCTTGGCCTAGAGGAAAGCTTGTCACGAGTGAAAGTGTTATTCTAATACAGACTTTAACAACTACTGTTGTTTATTTGGAAATACAGAGAAAATATAAGTTTGTAAAAGTTGCATTTATTTTTTTGTGAAGCAGTTGTCGAGACAAAAACTTCGTTCCATGCCCACACGAACACCTTCCAAGAACAAGTTTTACTTGTATTTTCTCAACATATTCTTATGTTGATGGACATGATCTTTATTTTTATTTAAAAAAAAAAATCCTTAACAATGTTGAAATAAATGAATTCATGCAATGACACCGTTTATTTCAAACAAATAATATTCTACGTCCCCCTATTCCAACGAAAGAATAGTAGTCCTATTGTAGTATTTTTCTCAATTATAAAGTCGTGAAGGTTCATTGCTTTCCATTTCACAGCCCAACGGTAAAGATCCTAGCGCAAAAACTTCTTCAATGTGCTAATATAAAAAAAAGAGACCGGGGTTTAAAAGGGGGTCGGCCATCTTGGGACCAGCTGCGTCGTCGTACCCTTCGGCGGAAGGGACGTCACGGTCCGTAGAGGACATACAAAAATGGCGGCGACAAACCTGTTATTAATTATTGTAAGTGGGGGTTGTGAATGGAATATGCCTAATCTAAGTAATTCGTAGCGAAATATGTGACAGCGAGGGACATTTATCACGTATAAATGGGTTCCTTTTTTTTTTACCTCGTCTTTTTTTATACTGAGCGAACATTGTTCGATGCAGTTTGGGCCGGAGATTGAAATGCCCCCTCCCCCCCTACCAATATATATATATATAAAACCAAGTCTTTCATTAATTTTTTACCTTTCATAATACTTGATATGTGGGGATAATAATTCGTATCCATTTTTCATTTGAATGTACAATTTAATTGAATATGCTTTATGGCATTGTAAATATTAACAAATTTTATGACTCACCTATTATTCAAATAACACAAATGGAGGAACAATTAAAGGTGCCCTTAAGAAAATTTGCTCAAGCAGTCGATGATATAACCTCCAACGAATGTAATAAGATCGTGCCACACTCCAGCCCAGTGGGTCACGCGGTGTCAGCCCAGTTGCTCAAGGGTACCAGGGTTGATTTCAAGCTAGGGCAGTACCAAGTACTTACCTAAATATGTTCACCTTTATTAACTAGGTGATAAATTAACTGTACGTAGTCATTTGACTATGTCTGACCATGAAATAGGTTTCAATAAGTTTGCATAGGCATTAAATTAGAAGTTAAATAAAGGGTGTCACAAATAAAACTGTCTCCAAACGCACAATAATTCAAATGTGCGCCACCAGCCTCCACGTATAGTTCCGCTCGCCGATTAATAAACGTTTATTTATTGAAAATATGCATATCGGCTGGTGGCGCACATTTCAAACACAAGCTTGGAAGTACTCTGCGCTCGGGACCTGTTTTATTTGGGGCAGCCTGTAGTAGATTATACTACACCACGTGACCACATCGGTAAGTAGTTGGTGACATCACCGGCTTACTTCTCCTTGTCATGTAATTGGTACTGCTTTCTTTTATTTCAGGTTCAGGTAGGTGCCAGAGAGTTGGGCTTTCCTCCCACTTGTTCAAATTTATAGGAAACAAATCACCAATCTCTCATATGGTTGATTAGTGAACTTCAAACTATATTATCTTATACTCACTTCCACGGGAAGTGCGTGTTGTACATCCACCTTCTACAGATAATAAATAGTAATCCCACTCCTTATATGAGGGGTGAATGTCATATTACCAACTTTTAGCAACGAGAAAACAACTCTTTAAACACTGAATGTAGGTTACACATCTACGCTCTATCACATCGTGAACAGCTCTGTATAGATTTTTATTAAAAAGGGTCTTAAAACTTAGCCAATGCCATCTCTACTTTCCATAGCTTTATAGTGTTAAAAAAAGTGTGAAAAATAAGGACAACCAGCCGGGAAGGAGTCCTTGAAAATAGCTCCTAAAATAGAATGGGCTACCTTAGGACGACTATGAAAAAGCCATTGTTCCACTTCCTGACTATCTTAACCGAATTTGAAAGCAAATAACAATTAAATAGGATAATGTAAACTTATACATAGGTGAACATAGGGTTACGTTTCAACTATAACTAAAACAAGATGGTGTGAGAGCTATTTTTTATTTATATTACTGTTCTTTAAAATAATATTTGCTATAATGCATTCGAAATATTTACTCATAGTAGAACTCGCCATAAAATTTTCAGACAAACAAATAATATGTTCATGAAAGATATGAATGTGTTCAGATATAGCCAATATTTTAAAAACATGCCTTTACTGAATATTTGTGATAAAATCGAGCATCTGCATGTGTTTTTCAAATATTATTGTAATTAAAGTCACTAAAGGAGAAATTTTGACTAAAGATAATTTCCAAGCCCTTAGTGATTTCAGTCCGCCTTAGCTCGTAGTGACTTCAGTCCACCTTAGCCCTTAGTGACTTCAGTCCACCTTAGCTCGTAGTGACTTCAGTCCACCTTAGCTCGTAGTGACTTCAGTCCACCTTAGCCCTTAGTGACTTCAGTCCACCTTAGCTCGTAGTGACTTCAGTCCACCTTAGCCCTTAGTGACTTCAGTCCACCTTAGCTCGTAGTGACTTCAGTTCACCTTAGCCCGTAGTGACTTCAGTCCACCTTAGCTCGTAGTGACTTCAGTCCACCTTAGCCCTTAGTGACTTCAGTCCACCTTAGCTCGTAGTGACTTCAGTCCACTTTAGCTCGTAGTGACTTCAGTCCACCTTAGCACTTAGTGACTTCAGTCCATCTTAGCTCGTAGTGACTTCAGTCCATCTTAGCCCTTAGTGGATTCAGTCCACCTTAGCCCTTAGTGACTTCAGTCCACCTTAGCTAGTAACAAATTCAGCCCACCTTAGCTCGTAATGACTTCGGTCCACCTTAGCTCGTAATGACTTCAGTCTACCTTAGCTCGTAATTACTTCATACTACTTTTTCTAGTAATTACTTCAGTCCACCTTAACTCGTAATGACTTCAGTCCACCTTAGCTCGTAATTACTTCATACTACTTTTTCTAATAATTATTTCAGTCCACCTTAGCTCGTAATGACTTCAGTCCACCTTAGCTCGTAATTACTTCATACTACTTTTTCTAGTAATTACTTCAGTCCACCTTAACTCGCAGTTACTTTCATCACATCTTAATTATTGGTAACTTCCATCCCTACTTAACTAGCATTGACTACCATCACACTTTAGTAAGCTACCATGATTTTCCGCTCACCTTGAACGTATTATAAAATTTAATTTGAAGTAAAAATAGATTTATATTTCTATCCCAAACATTACTGAACGTATATCGTGAATGAATAATGAATTATTGTGATTTTCACTAAAATCAAACACACTCATATGGTAGAACTATTGAACGAAACATTTTCTCGTTAACTCATCGTAATTAGGTATAACATCATTTCCTGGATAGATGGCGCGAAAAGCAGATCACAGTAGAAACGCGCGCACCAATTTGGTTGGTGAGCTACGAATATTGTCAGCATTGTTAGAGTTAATCATTGTTGAAACTGGTCACATCAGCAGCGCCACGGTGTAATGACGCTGAACTAACTGTCCGAGCATAGGTTAGCGAGGGGGAAGAGGGGATGGGGGTAGTGATAGGAAGTATGAGCTTCATGCAAAAAGGATTTAACCTAAATCTGAGTGACATTTAGAGATAAGTTCCTCTTTACGATAAAAATAAATGGTACGGCGCACCGCACAGACTTTCTCTCTCTTTCTATAAACTCGTAAGATTTCTGAACGGAATAATGTACATTGTATCATCACCACTCCACATAAGAACACGCATAAAATAATATACAATGATATATAATCAATGAGAAAAGAGGCGCATCTTTGTCCACCTAAGAACATTTCAAACAGTTTAATGTCTTCCACAAGGGTCAACACTTCGTATTAAAATTTCGATTTCTGGTTAAAATTTTAACATTTTAAAAGGGGTTGCAGATCTTCAAGTCATCGCATTGATATTTAATTATTCATTTATACATTTTGACAAATAAAAAATGTAAATATTGACTATTGAGTCTAAAATGGAGATAGATCATTGCTATGCAAACATTTCTCCTAAGAGCTTTAAGGAAAAATAACATACTTTTTTAGATACTTATATTTAATTACTCTATGGCATTGGAGAATTATTGTGTTAAGACTTAAGTAGTATATGTTTACAACTAAAGCTCACAAAATTGTATTAGTAATATTTGAAAATATCTCAGAAACTGTTGCTTTTATAAGAATATATGTCAAATAAAAGTTTTTTATTTCTAATAGTCCTACAATTTTGCAATGATAAGTTGTTTAGTTTCTCAAATAGTTGTGTAGATACGGAAATTAACGCTTCTGTAATGTACCCTAAAAATCATTTTCATAGGAAAATGAAAATAGCCAGTTTATTTATAATCTTAATCAACGCCTAGATACGAATTTTAATCAAAATCGTTTAAGCAGATTTTGAGAAAACCAAATTTTTCTCTTTTCGTCCTTCAGTAAACTACCCTTAATTTAAAGTTTTATAGACACACAGACAGACGGCATTGCAAAGACTATTTTTTAGGGTTCGGGGGGTCATGAGACGTCGACATCCATCAACATTTCAGGTTAGTTTTTTTTTTACGGTCGCAATACTTAAACTTTAATGTCCAAAAAGTTAAAAAAATTCATATAATTGCGTATATATTGAAAGTTATTGATTTTATAAAAATATGTTTCGGATAAAATATCTGTATTATAAATATATATACATATTTGTAATGCTAAGTAATTTCATATCTCAAATAGTTTCGGAGCTATTTAAAAAAATGTTAATTTACGTATCAGACCGGAGCCCTTAAAGCCATTTTGCCGAAATATTGAGGGTAGCCATTTTGTTTGGAATATTTATTAATGTTTATAAATGAAATTTAATCAAAATCGTTTGAGCCGATTTTGAGAAAATCGACTTTTTCTCTTTTTTCCCTTCAGTAAACTACCCTTAATTTTAAGTTTTAATAGACACACAGACAGACGGCATTGCAAAGACTATTTTTAAGGGTTCGGGGGGTCATGAGACGTCGACATCCATCAACATTTCAGGTTAGTTTTTCTTACGGTCGCAATACTTAAGCTTTAATGCCCAAAAAGTTAAAAATATATATATAATTGCGTATATATTGAAAGTTATTGATTTTATAAAAATATGTTTCGAATAAAATATTTGTATTATAAATATATATACATATTTGTAATGCTAAGTAATTTCATATCTCAAATAGTTTCGGAGCTATTATAAAAAATGTTAATTTACGCATCAGACCGGAGCCCTTAAAACGATTTTGCCGAAATATTGAGAGTAGCCATTTTGTTTGGAATATTTATTTATGTTCATAAATGAAATTTAATCAAAATCGTTAGAGCCGATTTTGAGAAAATCGACTTTTTCTCTTTTTGCCCTTCAGTAAACTACCCTTAATTTTAGGGGTAGATATCCAATTCCAAAAACACCTCGGGGCAACCCTATGAAAACCCTATATATCAAGTTTCAGCTCAATCGGTAAAATAGTTTAGGCTCTAGTTGGAGGTACAGACAGACAGACAGACAGACAGACAGACGGAAATTCAAAAACCACTTTTTCGGATTCAGGAAGTCATGAAACGTCAAAATTCATCAAAATCTCGAGTTCGATTTTTTTGACGATCACAATACTTTCTCTACCTGTAAGATAGAGAGAAAGTAAAAATATAGCCAGGGCTACCCCTAGTTTCTTACTATACAATATTATCTATATTTGTCCAGGTTTTAATCTCTTTAGACAACTTAGATTTAAAGTTTGAGGAATTAAATTTTATTTATCATAAAATTGACTAAAGGGAAAGAATAAAACTGATGTTTTAAAACGGATGATTTAGGCTTGATGGGGAAATATATAGTCACTACGCAAACAAATGTTTCCGGGATGAGTGTGGATGAAGGTGAAGGGGGTGGAGGTTTGTGTGCTCAGTTATTAAGTTTGTTTATTCTATGCAAAGGCTCTTTATGAAAAGCGTGCAGTAAAATGTCTCAAATTTACAAATAAACAAATATTTATATTAGTTTTTTTGTGCAAATCTCTGGGTTTTGTTGTTTAAATAAATCAACCTATTTACACCATCATATATCTGGAAAGCTAGGTTGTAAATGTCAGTTTCTATAATTGTATTAATTAGCTATTTGTGGTTAACAATAACCTTCGTATTAATACATCCAATATAAGATATTGTCAATATTATTTCTGGGAATGGGGATATGAGAGTATAACCTTTTAAAAGTCCCTTTTGACATTACAAATAATAATCTTACCAATGATGTCAGCAGTGTTTGCGTGGGTTCATATTTCATTTATCTCACAAAAATTGATTTTTTTCCATTAGTTTTTCTTAGCACCGAGTCTTACTACCCGTCAGGGCTGTAGGATTAAGTAATAATCACGTGAATGGGCTAGGAATAGGAAAGGTTGAGTTTTGGAGGAAGTGTACCCGCATTTGTGTGGCGGGAAAGTGGAAAGCCATTTAGAAAAAACCACCCCCAGTTCACCCGACCGAGATTCGAATCTAGATATCTCCGTCCTCGGCAGTCTAGTTCAACACGAAATTAGCGCGCTAGCTAACTAACACCACCGAGGTGGGTTTCTCCATTAGTTGTAGTCTTGACCCTTATATCAAAGCAAAGACTAACGCAAGAATCTAAATTCATATTCTTTATCATAATGTCATTACTTTAGTTAAAGAAAGTTGAGTACTTATTTCAAACCTGGAGTTAAATACGTAGCAGTGATGTAAAAAATAGCAATTATTTTTAAAGAATAGATTCCATATTTGTCTATTATGATAAGCCTATATTTTCCGTAGTTTTAAAATTTATGTTTCAAATAATAATTAAGACATAAAATTTAACTTTCTTTCTTAATTGTTCAAATTTAATATAATAATGTAGGCTGTTTTTATTTGTAATTTGTACAGATTTTATTTTCACCACAGTGTCATTATACCCATCTGGATTAAGCGCATTTAAAGTAATCTAAAGGGTTTGAAGGAAAACCTCACCCTCCTACACTCTGATAGTATTCGAACCCTATTATTCCCATCCCCACCAAACCAGACTAGATTAGTTTATAATTTAATTCACGTTCTCACCGACGTGAGTCACCTTAAGCTAAATATTTGTATTAGTACAGTCTTATTTTCGAAGGAATTGTTTGATCTGATAACTATAAAGTATAAATTACTAGATTACTTTCATATTTTCATACGTCAAACTATGTTATCTATAGCCGTCACTTTTGATCTATATTATCAACACTTGTAAAATAAGACTAATAATATCGTAAACTTTTATCAATTATGGCCTCAAAAATTATGTTTATAATTTCTAAGAGGCCTTTCGTCTGAAAGTAGCACTGTTTAATAATAATTGTTTATACAATTTACATCGTTTATTGGAATAAAATAAAACAAACATTAGCTTGTATGTCTATTTGTATTTAAAAAACACACCAAAAAAATCTCCATGGTGTGAGCCCGCAAGCGAGTCATTCCGTCCGTGCCACCGCCACCATTAACAATGATAGTGCCAACAGTTGTGGATAGAGGGTATCATGTGGTCAGCACAACGAGCTTTCGGGACGTTAGTCTCAGTTTTTTTTAAAAATCCGGCGCTATTAATTCTTTATCCAAGTAGCTCTTCATTTGTCCTCATAAGGCTGAGTTCGAATCAGTTCCAGACGCACTGCTTCACTGATGCATTTTGGAAGCGCCGGGATCGTACACGAGAGCTATGGATCTGTAGCCAGGAACACTGACCACTAGACCATAGAATCGGTTTTATTTTGTATGAGTCCTACTTAATTGTCTACCTTCCCCGACCATTTATTTGGGGATATCTCGCCGTTTGTCACATGTGTCCTTTTTGTCGACGCACATTCTTGCATGCCAGCTCTCCACACACATAGCTTGTAACGCTTCACAGCCAATGAAATCCCTGGCAAAACTGGCTGACATCATGACACCCTCTTCAATTCATAATTTATAACCCCTCCCCAACCCCTTTTACACCACTTTTGGCTCGTCATTTCAACCCCTATTTTACACAGTATTTAGCTACCCTATCTGGAAATACGATAAAAGGTATAGTCAACTTAGTTTCAAAATGTGTCCCACTGTAATATTTTCTGAATGAACAACCCATTTAAAAGTTATATATTTCTTTAAACACACCTTGCAATAATTACAATCCATTTTTAATAACGTTAAGAAATGCTAAATATTTTATATAAATAAAAAAAACGATATAACAGTCAATTTTACCATTATTTTTACTTAAGGTGGAGATGTGCGAAAAGCCAGTAAAGGAAGGTGTTTTTACAGTTTTTATATTAAAACATTTTTGGACAAAATAAATAAAATATTGCTTCAGTACAAACAGAGTTTAATTTTCTTCACGTGGTGACCTCAACATTTCTTGAATATCTGTCAAGGGTGTCCTTGAATTTATGACAAGTTTTTCTCTTAATTTAAAACGTTTTTCATCTAATACCGCTAAGTTGATGGCAAATATTCAAGAACTGTTGATATCATCATGGGAAGAAAATTATACTCTATAAAACTCATGTTTGTACTGAATCAATATTTTATTTATTTTGGCAAAAAAGAGAAAGTTTTTTTATAAAAACTGCAAAAACATTATCTTTATTCGCGTTACCTACATCCACACCTTAAGGTTTAGCCTACCACTTACATTAGAAATTCATTTATAAAAGGATCCAGGTCCATTTCAGATGATTTAAATTGCTGATTGTCCTTAATTTAGGATTTTTCACTTATAGGGCTGTATTGTACATACAAACAATCCATTCATCCTGAAATTAGGAATATTACCTTGATGGATTACACCATGACTTTATCTTAGAATCTATTTATAATGGTTCAATAAGGCAAGGTTAAGTTGCTACTTACGTAAATTGTAAAAAATTAGACGTATGCAATATGTCATGAAAATAAAACATTTATTTACAGTATAAGCCATTATGAGGAACTATGTGTAATTTTTTATAACAAACAAAAGCAGAATAAAGTCTACAGTTTAAAAAAATCTAAAATATATTTATGTTTAATATTTGATGAATCATAGTTGATATTTTAGTAAATGAGACCGAAATTTTAGATTGTTGGATTTCGGATGAACGGGCTTATGAAAAGTTATTGGTTTTGACACTAGAACTTATTTAAGTATAAGGATAGGGTTAGTGCTGGACATGGCTGACGAATACTTAACTTCATATCAACTGTACGGTAGGCTTTAGATCATTTTAGTAACTGAGAGCCTTAGATAATTAGTTTATTATATTGGATTTTATGAATACATCAGGAATATTATAAACATCCTGAAAAATAAAATATTTTTTTATTAATTTTGTTGTTTTTAAGGTAGTACGAATATTAAATTGAATAAGGCTGGAAGCAAACTAAGGGGTGAAACTAGTTTTCTTTTGTTTGTCAATGACAAGGAGGTTGGGTTTAAAATTTAGACCCGATTAAATGAGGGTGATTTTTTTCCTAAATGTTTTCCAACTTTCTCTCCACACAATGGGGAGGTGAATTTTCTCTCAATTCTTATTCTATCATTACTAGCTTGGATGAATAGTAAGACCCAATGCACAAAGAATTATTTTTTTAAAAAATCTTAGAAATCTTAGTCACAGTGACATTTTAATTTTAATTTATAATATTTAAGATATAATAATGGTGTTAGTGATATATTTAAGGGAAAAAGACAAAATCGGTAAATAAATTAAATAACAAAGTCACTCACCTGGTGGTAGGATGGAAAGTAAAAATGTGCTGATAAGTGGAAAATAATTCACAGAAAATCCGAGGATTTCCTCCTGTTCATAATTGAGTACATCACTCGTGTTGTTACAGTCCCTTTACTATAAGGTGAACCTTTTAGAAAATTAAAACATGAATTTAAAAAAATGCAAACACTGAAAACCTTTTATTATATTTTGTCGACCTTAGTGGTTTTAGAGTAAAGTGCTCACTTCCAGTCCGATGTTTGTGCGTTCAAACCCAAATGAGGTCAGTGGATTTTTCTTGCGCGAAGAAAATCCGTAGCACAGCTTCCCTTGGAGGGAAAATAAAGCCGTCACTTCCATGTCAATGCGGCATGTGAAAGTTCTCTGGAAGGTATGTTAAAATACCTTTCTGGAGAAATTGGTAGGCCCTTTCGCTCTAGATCATAGAAATTCTTATGTGCTGATATAATCAATCGGGTCAGGAAGTGAATGGTAGATACCTCAAATAAATAAATAAATAAAATTCTATATTATTGATGATATTTGATGGATATTGAAATTTATATCAAAAGTGACCACTGCAGGTCACATGGCTTAACGTATTAATACGTGAAAGTTGGTCTAGGAACCTTATTTATAACTAGCAGGTAAGGGTAAGACGTGGTGCTAATAATAACAGCAGATAAGTCTCTTCCTATGACAATTGACCTGTAGCTTACCAGCTTTGACCTCTAGTAACGCCTTTATCGCGTTTGTAAACAATGTGAAATGTACCAGTAAACCTGGTACTAGACCAGATAGCCTATTAGGGAAGAATACATCTGAAACCTATCCACCCTAATCACATATGTTCAAAAAGATCTAGTAAAAATGATGCACTCTTTTAAGTTAATAAAAAGTAACAAAAAATCACCCTAGAAAATTTACACTTGAGTGAATTTTTTTAATACGTCCTATTGAAAGAGTTTGTTTGACTCGAGAAAGAGGGTAAGGGGGAATTCACCGTGAATTACTAAGCACACAAGTTATATCAAAACATGATCTACCAACTTGTTTAAAAAATAATTACATTAAAACCCCTAATTAAATTACTAAAGCAACCCAGGCTGTTATACACCATTAAACAATGTTACGATTTATTAATAAGGTCACAAACCCTGTTTCCCCCAAAACAATTAGTAGGGATAGGATACCGTTATGTCCCATATTACCAGCTTAAAGAATATCTAACCAACGGAAGCCTCCCAACTCAAAAAATACTTAATGTAGTTGTTGGCCTACTTGCAACCTAATCCAAGACCATGGATGTAGCACGCAAAGGTAATCCGCCACTGGACAAATTCACATAAGAGATACCTTTGCATATCCACTGAATCTAACAGCTCCACCAAATATGGTTGGCACTTGCACACAACCAGATGAAGCAATGGATACCATATTCACTACAAATATCTTACTATGAAAGAGAGACGCATTCATTTTAAATAGTATATTTAACTAGATAGTTTTAATTCCACCACATTTTAGCTTACACGCCACACCCTCAGTACACCCGGATCAGATTCAAACCCGAATTTCTTGTCACCAGCAAATTAGCTATGGGTCGGATGTTTAGTCCTCAAGCCCACCTAAACGAGAAAACAACAGGATTATTATTATTTTATTTTTTTATATTTTTTACAAGAATCATAAAATACATTCAGTATGGCAAAAACCACCAGCTAAATAAAATTAATAAATGAAATTTAGTAAGTAAAATGACCTAATCTTTCTAGACACGATATGAATTTACAAAATAACTGTTTCATTAATCCAATAATAAATTATATCCCCCATTTTTAAGCAGATTCTGAGCTCACGCCTTGAAAAGACTATGTAGGCAACACGTCTTACAGAGTTGTTAAGCGCTCACTCACCTCAATTTAGACCAGTGGTTCTTAAAAGGGTGTGCCTCGAAATTCACTAGGTGTGTCGCGAAATTCTCGACGTTATTATTTTTATTTTTTACATAATTATGTGTAATGTAAAGTAGTTTAATTTGGGATTGAGTCGTTGATAGTTGATTGTTGCTGGATCAATCGTTTTCAAATTAAGCGTACTTACAGATTTATTCATGGGAAAAAGGAAAATATAAAGTTTTGGTGGAAAATTAATGATTGGTTGTTAATAATTTCGGTGTTTTAACAAAAGGCAAAATGGCCTTATTAGGACCAAGGGTTCCAAATAAGGTCAGCAATTAGTTTTTACAATTTTTGAGTAGTTCAAAAGTGATAAAGTTTTAAATTAATGAAACAAACGATTGAATGAAAAATGTTTTACTAAGGAAAAAAAATAATTAAATGTACCCTTTGAAAGATGTCTTCTACAGTTTAAATCAAACAAAATTTTTTAAAAAATCTTAACTTAGTCATCGTCTCATTCTGGGCACCAAAAATATATAATTTCGTCTTTTTTTTGAGACTCCAACACAAAGTTCATGGAGGTATATGCAACAAGTTTTACACAAAACCATATCTCTGATTCTATTCTCCTTATAAATAAAACAATACCAGCTCGCTTCGTAAACTTGTTTTGTACCACTAATACGACCAACTCCTGGCCTTACAGGGCTACATACATTTTATTTTAGTTTTTTACTTTAAAAAATCATGACTGAGGTGTTATTATAAAACTCTTTTTAGATTGAAAATAGATTAAATACTTTTTAAGGATATACAAAACACATGATATCTTCATAAAATATATACGTAGCTATAAAAAAAGTACTGTACCTACCACGTGGTAATATCAGCGAAATTATCTCCGGTCACAAACCTTTCTTCCTCTCTACCTTGACGCTCACTGAGGAGCAAACAATGGTTGATGTTTCTTATCACTCAGAAGAGTATACCGAACAAGGAGATGCTGCCCTCTAGCGGAATTATTCGCCTGTTCTTTACAAGCCATTAGTTGGCCTTAATGGTCTATACGGCCTTATTTGGCGCACATACCCTATTTAGTTTTAGAATTGACATTCTAAACATAATCTTCAGTAGCTTCTACTTTAGACTTATAAACAAGATGGAATCTCTTTTATTATTATTATTATTAGCACCGCGTCTTACTACCCGTTCGGGTTATACGCACTTATGCTAATGTGCAATGGTAGGGTGATTGTGAGATGAAATGGAGGACCTACAGTTTAACGTGGGATCCGAACCACGGTGGAGGCCTGGCATTCCTCACATTCACAAGTTGTGATTAATACACATCTTGTCAGAGGTGAAGGAAGGGTTTGGCAATCAGATAAATCTGTGCCGGGACCGAGGATTGAACCCCGGACCCTCAGCACAGAAGTCTGACACCTTACCCCTAGACCACCAGGTCACCTACGGAATCTCTTTTGTTTCTATTCTCACGACATATAATAGCTGAAACTAACCAACTCAACATTGCTTCTATTTATGTAACATTAACAAAACATGTAAAGAGAAAATAAAGAAATAACAATAGATAGTCGACAAGTGGTGAGAATGTTATGAGCAATACTGTACCGTGCTCGTTTGAAACCTACAAGGAATTATTTTCAAATTGCATGAATAATTGAATGTTTTAAAACACTTTATTATCTTTTCTTGCGTAAAGGACTAACTGCCCACATAAGAAATTTTGTATAATATCTGCAGAGTAATTAAAAAAAAATTGTTCAAAACATTCAGAGTAAATTTAACAAACATATTACATTTTTTATGCTACGAATTCACTTTCATAAATTACACGGGGCATTCATTCAGGTGTATGTAATAATTATTAATTAATAACACATAAACAACGACACAATCCTCCAGTATTATTTTAATAGGTATCATAAACCTTTCATATCTAAGTGTATTTGCGATAAAAACATCTACCATGAATGAAAAAAAAAAAATCACTTTTCATTCTCCATGATAAATAAGAGGTAGCGAATAAAGCCACATCCTTTCTCCTCCCCCACAACTTTATCCTCTCTAAACTCTGGCTAATGTAACATAAGAAGTCAGCAGCCATGGGGACTTTACGATAAATGTATACACATAATAACCATTCCAGATGCCACATACATGCGCAGTAAATGGCACGTGACGCCTCCCAAGGCTCTCATTGGTTGAAATACCCTTATAAAAGCTTGCATACAATTGGCTTCCTTCAGCACGTAAACTCTTTAGAAATGCAATGAGCTATGAACTAATTTGATTTTAAATGCTAGGTTGGATATTGTTTGAACCTTTTTTTTTTTCGCTCTCCTCATTGTTCGGATTCACATACAGACTAACAAAAGCTCTGACCCCAAATAGCAGCCATATTAGATATGAAAGTACACAAGCAAACCTTTTAGTAAATTGTCTGAGATTTATGAACACTTTTTTTTTACAAAGACTCACCCATCCAAAACGTTCAATGCACTATGATATCGGCATTGTATATACGATCATAAAAACAATAATTACTCATTTTGAAAAGTTTTTGACAGTTTTCCAGTTACTTTATTTATTTTCAAAGCATGTGATACAAGAATCTAGAAACGTATGGCAGCTGCTTTATAGATTACACCGTCAGAATAAAATATACCAATTATATTAGTCTTTTCAAGTATTACTACTATTCCAGACTAGCCGTATGTTTACACTAGCGGGGTTGGAGAAAGAAAGGTAAAATTTAAAGGCAATGTATTCACATAATCTAGGAAAAATCATTCTCAGTACATCCAGTCGGGATTCAAAACCCCAAACTTTTCTTCACCAGCAAACCAAACCAGACTAGTTAGACGCCTTAACCCATGTGGGCACTGACGTGGATATTTTATTAGTTAAATAATAAACATATGTAATGTGTATTTGAAAGTAAAAATATAATATACAATGATGTTTTTCAACCAGTGATTCATGGTGCATTGCTTCCGGTCAGCAAATAAATATTAGGTATTTGTAATTATACTTGAGTATTTGTGATATATATTAATTTGTTTATTTGTTGATGTGCTCATATTTTAAATGAAACTCAACCTAAACAGGAATAGATTTGTTGGTCATATTAACAATTTAATTTACACAAGTCGCAATTAGAAATATCAATGCACAAAAAGTCGTCAAATATATATAAATAGGAATTGCTTATAAATAAAGTTTAAGATCTGGATTTAACCCAAATTAAACCTAATATTGAAAAATTCGGTCATAGTAGGTCTGTTTACTACTGTCATTACTTATTATTACAAAGTTACATGTGTTTTCCAGGTTTTCTAGAAGTAGTTCCCATTTTTTTCATAAAATGTGGTTTAAAGTAATTATAAAGAAATAAAATTATTATTTTTCATAAAACTTACTACTATGAAATCATTCGTTCATTAGTGTAAACACAGAATGATTTGGGCTTAGTGAAGAAATATAGGCAGCGATTATGCAACCCAATATTTCAGTAAAGAAGTGAAGGGGGTGAGTTCACTTTTTATTCTATGCAAAGACCTACTATTTAAAGCTGCGGCTAACTTTTCCAAATTCACAATTTGTATTTGTTTTTGGCCAGATTTACTGTGTTTTCCCTGTTTTTTCACGTGGCCTACACTAAATTCCTCTTTTTTTGCGTTTCCCCCAGTTTTTTAGGCAGTGGCAACCCTGCAACATGCTATCTATGTTCTACTTGCTAGTTTTATTGTCTGATATTATTATTGGCTCTAAAAATTATAATAATAATAATAATAATAATTATTATTATTATTATTATTAGCACCACGTCTTACTACCCGTTCGGGTTATACGCACTTACGCTAATGTGTAATGGTAGGGTGATTGTGAGATGAAATGGAGGACCTACAGTTTAAACGTGGAATCCGAAACACAGTGAAGGCCTGGCATTCCACACATTCACAAGTTGGGGTTAAAACACGTCTTGTCAGAGGTGAAGGAAGGGTTTTGCAATCAGATAAGTCTGTCCGGGACCAAGGATTGAACCACGGACCCCCAGTACAGAAGTCTGACACTTTACCCCTCAACCACCAGGTCAGCTGTATTCAGTGTGAGGTAGGTTGCTATCAGTTAAATTATCTCGTAAGTAGGTCTAACTTAATTAGGCCTATTGATTAAACTAAACATTCAAATATAGAAAACTATGAGTACTCATATAATTAAAATTTTCAACCTTGAAAATAATTTATCTTAAAAAAAATGTGTTTCCCTTTTAAAAGTAATAATATAAAATATCACATCTAAGGCAAAAGCATTAGTGTATCTAAGCATAATTTTAACAAGGACATTTCCTTTAATTGATGTCCTTTAGTAACGGTTTTCTAAAAACATATTCTAACTATCAAATATTCAATCAATTATCTCTCAGACATGAAGTTTTGTGTACTAAGTTGTTTTTATCAACTTAATAACTAAGGTTATTCTTTCTTTTTATTAAAAAAAACAAGGCTCAACTGGCGTCGTAATCTCATCATTATAAATAATATTGCAAGCTATTTTGTCTTATATTTTTAAATGTCTAACAACATAATTTGATACGCAGGTTTAAACCGCTTATTCCGTATAATTTACGATCAATTTGTAGAGGCGAAAAATTATAGCTTATATTGTGCGTACGTAATGACATAATGACTTCATCGCACGAGAAGTCTTCATCTTCCTCCATCAGTGATCGATAAGATGATGAACCTAGTATCAACATATAATCACAGAGAATGGATGCTCAAATTAGTCCCTAATTACAAAAATATAACCAGCCCACACTGTTTCATAGGACGGATAAGCGTCCAGTTTTGGAGTCATCTGCTCGCAGAGAATAATTATTTAGGTAAATGGAAGACTTGGGGCAGTAATAATTGGTATAATTAGGATGTTTATGTGATGTATTTGATGGGTATGGCAGGTTTTACAAAAGGGCCGAAACACCTTCATGGTCAGAATTTCAAATATATTTTTTTAGGAGGTTAATATATCTGTAATTAAGTTTTGCTAGTAATTTGATATTAATGGGCTGCTTTACAAGAATCTACTAGCCATATGTAGCTGTTGGAGCATACTAGCTAATAATTTACTTTCAACTCTTGACATCACCCTTATATTCCCCTACCAAGAGTCAAATATATATATATATATCAGTATGCAGAGATAAACAATTAGGAATGAAAATTTACCATTCAAATGATAACAGCAAACATAAAAAATTATTTTTAAACCTATTGACGCTATTATTCAGGGTCAAGCCATATTCCCTCAGATTTAAAAATAGCCACTGCTATTAATAAATTTATAAACATGTATTAGCTCAGTAGGCTACTACCTGATTCGGTGGCTACATGATCTTAGGCGTCACTCCCGTATTAGACTAGACTGCCCGTAACAGGGATATCGGGGTTTGAATCCCGGTTGGGTGTACTTAGGGTGGTTTTCTAAAATGGTAATCCACGCTCTCTCTCTCCAAGAAAATGCGGGTACACTTCCTCTAAATTCAACCTTCCTCATCCCTAGCTCATTAGCTTAATTAGTAATCTATACATGCTGAACAGGAAGTAAGACGTGGTGCTGAAAAATTAAATGTTGGCTACCGACCTTAGCTTATAGTTGACAATAATCACCTGTTTCGGTGACCACATGGTCTAAGGCGTCCATATAACAATAGACTAGACTGCTGATGACAGGGAGATCGGGGCTCAAATTCTGGTCGGGTGTACTGGGGTGTTTTTATAGAAATGTTTTTCACTATACCTTCATGAAAATTCGGATACACTTACTCTAAAATCAACCTTCCTCATCCACAACTCATTAGCTTAATTTGTATATATTCGTATTATCTGAATAGATAATAAGAAGCGGTGCTAACAAATATAATAATAATTACAGTAAGTCACGCCAGTATAGCGCGCTGGCATTAAGATACCACTGCGTTATCTGAGTCAACATTTAAAGACAAGTTCGAATACATCAAAATAAACCACTGCTGTTAGTCTAGGAGCTATCTCATGGTACGTGTGCATTTAAATGTGCCCTAAATTTGATCATAGTAATAACTATGGTTGTGGACGGCACATAACCAGTATTTAACGTTATTTTCATAATATTAAATTATAGTATTGGTTTTGATATCATTTAAAATTGCTAACAGTGATACTTTTAAAACCAGAATTTTCAACTTTGACGGTTACTACTAAGAGTACTGTTTGAATGCCAAGTACGTATGGGAACAGAGTGTGTCGGCTACACATTCTTTGTCTTTTACTAGCAGTGGCTTATATGTAACTGTCTTTTGGGGCACCATGTAGGTGCGGTTACCTCATCCCAATTAGATTATGTAGAGATGAAGATGATTATTATGTGGTGCCAGTAGAAGTCTTAAACTTAATTAATTAACTAACTAACCAGACTATAGTGACCATAGGAACAGTTCTTTTTTGGGAAAAATACCTACGGTACCACTGAGAATCGAGCCCAGGCCCTCCAGATTATTAACTATGAGTGCTGACCACCAGACCAAGAGGCCATCCTGCATAAGGGAAGGATGATATTTTAAATATAAGGCGATAGATCTGGGGTCCTGTAGTATTTTTTTTAATCAGCACCGTGTCTTACTAACCGTTAGGGTATACGCTTAAGTACTAATTACACTAATGGACTAGGAATTGGGAAGGTTGAATGTAGAGGAAGTGAACCCGCATCTGCATGAAGGGAGAGTGGAAAACGATTTAGGAAAAACCACCCCCAGTTCACCCGACCGAGATTTGAACCTTGATCTCCCCGTCCTCGGTGGTCTAGCTCAACACGACTGGCGCGTTAGCTAACTACGCCACCGAGGCGGGTCCTGTAGTATTCGAAAGTCAAAACTCGTCTGGGGTGAGGAAGGTAGAATCGAAAGAAAGTATTTCTACATTATTGTGTGGGGAGTGATGGACATAGTTTGAAAAACAACAACAAAAAAAAACACTTCAATATGATCTCTCCATAACCAGCCGACCAGAAAAAAATGAGGCTGACGCCTTTGTCAGCATGCCCACCAATTCAATTAAAAAAAGTAAAATATAGTTGATAAAACCTGTTTAAATGTCATAATTAAAAAAATATATATATATGTACTGTTCGTTTCTTTGGATGTATCAACGTGTCTCCCAAACCCCCTTTTCCTCCTGACCTTGTACCCGAAACTCAATAGGGGTTCGCGGGGGAAGAGAGTGTTGGGTCCTTGAAGACAGGGGTCAGTGAGAGCTGGCGCCAAGGGACGAAACGTCCGTCATGGTCTACAGAAAAACACCCTCTTCTCCAACATTTGGAAGAGAAATTTCATTTTTACACTTTGAAATCGGTTTGGGTACAAAAATTACATTTCTCCAATATAGATCAAATTGTTCTGTTAAAATAGTTCGTACCGTGGCTCAATGGTAGGGTTGTCGATAAGTCTGGGGCAACTTGGGTCGACCTCAGGTGATATAAGCCAGGAGATTTAATATTTGTTTACAGGTTAATGTTGCTATCCAATTGATAATTATATTGGTGCGAGTTATGAGTCTATATTATTAAGGTGGCGTGTAGGGACGCAATAAAAGGTGTTTTTGTAGTTTTTATAGCAAAACATTATTTTAGCCAAATTAAATTAAATATTTTTCCAGTAGAAACATAGGGTTTAATTTTCTTCCCATTGTTTTTGAATATTTGTCCTGAGCATATTAGCATTTTATATATAAAAAACTTTTTAAATGAAGAGAAAAAGTTATAATTGAATTTCAGGACAGCCTTTACAGATATTCAAAAACTGTTGATATCACAATGGGAATAAAATTACACTCTATATTCCTATTGGAGAAATCTATTTTTTATTTTGGACAAAAAAGTTTTGCTTTAAAAACTGCAAAACCACTGTCCTTTTTTTGTTTTCCACACATTCCCATCTAAAGCGTATTATAGCGTAAGCTAGTTTGTAAGTGGTTCACTGAAATAATTATAATAGTTAGCGATAGCGTGGCTTTAGGCATTGGTGAGATGAGCATTCTTTGTTTAAAACAGAGGTGGGCAACACACATTTTAATGTAGCTACAGGTGTGGCGAATGAGAAGTTAAATTCACCACACCATCTAAAATTTGAGAAATATAGTTGATCAATCGAACATTTAAAACGAAACACATTGTTTGAATAATCTTATTCACTACATGCACATTTTGACTACTCAGTTACAACTGCTTTAGATGCAAATAATGAAAATCGCTCAGATTGAATATTTAAAACAATTTAATGCGGAATTTGACAATCCTTTTGTCTAAAGGCATAGATGAAACAAAGTGTTGGTAACGGGAGTGTAGGGGAATATGGGATGACAATGTTACATCAATGACTCGTCCAGAAATCAAAATGATTCCAATGACTTGGAGGAAATATCAAGTTACAACCAGTACACCCCATCAGGAAAAAGTTGATTTTACTGTGAGAGGCTTTCTTTTAGCACCGCGTCTTACTACCCATTCGGGTTGCACGCTTAGGCCCGTTACATAGTCGAGCGGACGCTCCGCCCTCCGCTCTCCGCACGCGGATAAGTTACCTTGTTCTATAGTGACTTTACACGGTTCAACGGAGTGGCCCGCACGCGGAAGAACTCTCCGCGTGGCCCTTCCGTCTCCGCGTGAGTTAGTTCCACTGAACAGGTTGTAACTTGCATAGTCGAGCGGACAACCGCGCGACGGATCATTTCATTTGTGAAGTGTGCATTGTTCAGTCAACATGAATATGAATATCGACACTGAATTGTTAATTATGGAGGTCGAAATAAGACCTCATTTGTGGGATCCTTCTCGAGATGATTATAAAAACCGGGATTTAAGAACTCGTGCTTGGCAAGAAATATGTAACAAGCTTATTCCAAATTTCGATGAAATGGACAGAGAAACCAAAAGAAAATTGGGTGAGTTCTTCAAAGTCATTTATTTGATTTTTAATTAAAAATTGTGAGGCAAAATTTAGGAATGGGTTGTTTTATTTCCATGATTAATATCCAATATTTTCACTGGGGTACAGCTATTAATTTTAAAGATAATAACATCACTAATTAATGTAAGTTTTTAATACTATGTAGTGTTGTTCAGTAATTGTTCAGTAACTTATTGCAGCTAATATTTTATTACGTAACCCATGTTGATTAGTATTAACTTTACCAATGTTGAAAAGTTTTTTATAAAAGCAATTCTTGGAATCATACACATTGAGTAAATTATACAACAATATTTTCACAAAATATACTTAGCCTTATTTAGAGCTAAGTTAATCTTTCTAGTGAATTTTAGAATCCTGCCATGAAACTTTACCAATGTCCACAAAATAATTAGCAAAACTGTCTCTAATGGAATTGCACGATCTTATGAATGGAGCAGCTGTCTCCATATCTTCCAAACCAACCACCGTGAGGGTGTGTTGAAAATCATAACCATCTCTGACCCGTACAAAGTTATGTAAAATACAACATGCTTTGACGATGGATGCTGCGAGTTTGACATCTACATTCATAGGTCGATGAAAAATCCTCCATTTATTGCTAAGAATTCCGAAGGCACACTCAATATACCTTCTAGCACGAGTGAGTCGATAGTTGAAAATCTTCTTCTTGTAGTTTAGATTTTTTCTTGCATAAGGTCTAAGCACATGTTGAGATATGCCAAACGCTTCATCTGCTACGATGACATGGGGTAAAATTGGTTCGCTTGTTTTAGGTAAAGGCCTTGCTTCAGGCAATCCTAAATCATTCCTCTCGATTTTTTCCCAAAATACACTGTTTTTGAAAACATTTGAATCACAGTTTTTTCCAAAAGCACCTACGTCGATGAAATAGAAGCAATAATTTGCATCACAAATGGCTAATAAAACTATGGAAAAGTAATGTTTGTAATTCAAAAAGAGAGAGCCACTCTTAGTAGGTTTTGTTATCCTAATATGTTTTCCATCGAGAGCGCCGATGCAATTAGGAAAATTAGCACAAACTTCAAAGCCATCACGTATTTCTTGCCATTTTGCTAAAGAAGGCTCGGGCATACATTCCGTCTTCAACACATCCCATATCACTCTGCATACTTGTCGAACAATAGAAGCAATCGTTGAAATTCCAAGCCGGTAGGAATAGTGCAGATCGGTAAATGTATTACCAGTGGCGAGATACCTGAAAAAGAGGAAAATATTTTGAATTATTTTGACTTTGAGATTATGCTGTTAAAAATGCTGATTGGTTTTGTCTTGGGGGTCGTTCCACATGAAATCTTCAAACTAAAAAAAAAAATTAACTGGACCATATTTGGTTTTGATGAAAATGGGCTAGCATGTTACCTCATCCTTTAGATGAAAGTATAAATATATGTAAAATAAATGGTACGGCGCACCGCACAGACTTTCTCTCTCTTTCTATAAACTCGTAAAATTTCTGAACGGAATAATGTACATTGTATCATCACCACTCCACATAAGAGCACGCATAAAATAATATACAATGATATATAATCAATCAGAAAAGAGGCACATCTCTGTCCACCTAAGAGCATTTCAAACTGTTTAATGTCTTCCACAAGGGTCAACACTTCGTATTAAAATTTCGATTTCTGGTTAAAATTTTAACATTTTATAGGGTGTTGCAGATCTTCAAGTCATCGCATTGATATTTAATTATTCATTTATACATTTTGACCAATAAATATTGTAAATATTGACTATTGAGTCTAAAATGGAGATAGATCATTGCTGTGCAAAAATTTCTCCTAAGAGTTTTAAGGAAAAATAACATACTTTTTTTAGATACTTACTTATATTTAATTACTCTATGGCACTGGAGAATTATTGCGTTAAGACTTAAGTAGTATATGTTTACAACTAAAGCTCACAAAATTGTATTAATATATTTGCAAATATCTCAGAAAATGTTGCTTTTATAAAAATATATGTCAAATAAAAGTTTTTTATTTCTAATAGTCCTACAATTTTGCAATGATAAGTTGTTTAGTTTCTCAAATAGTTGTGGAGATACGGAAATTAACGCTTCTGTAAAGTACCCTAAAAATCATTTTCATAGGAAAATGAAAATAGCCAGTTTATTTATAATCTTAATCAACGCCTAGATACGAATTTTAATCAAAATCGTTTGAGCAGATTTTGAGAAAACTAATTTTTTCTTTTTTCGCCCTTCAGTAAACTACCCTTAATTTTAAGTTTTTATAGACACACAGACAGACGGCATTGCAAAGACTATTTTTTAGGGTTGTGGGGGTCATGAGACGTCGACATCCATCAACATTTCAGGTTTGTTTTTTTTACGGTCGCAATACTTAAGCTTTAATGTCCAAAAAGTTAAAAATATATATATAATTGCGTATAGATTAAAAATTATTGATTTTATAAAAATATGTTTCGAATAAAATATTTGTATTATAAATATATATACATATTTGTAATGCTAAGTAATTTCATATCTCAAATAGTTTCGGAGCTATTATAAAAAATGTTAATTTAAGCATCAGACCGGAGCCCTTAAAGCCATTTTGCAGAAGTATTGAGAGTGGCCATTTTGTTTGGAATATTTATTAATGTTCATAAATGAAATTTAATCAAAATCGTTAGAGCCGATTTTGAGAAAATTGACTTTTTCTCTTTTTTCCCTTCAGTAAACTACCCTTAATTTTAGGGGTAGATATCCAATTCCAAAAACCCCTCGGGGCAACCCTCTGAAAACCCTAGATATCAAGTTTCAGCTCAATCGGTAAAATAATTTATGCTCTAGTTGGAGGTACAGACAGACAGACAGACAGACGGAAATTCAAAAACCACTTTTTCGGATTCAGGGAGTCATGAAACGTCAAAATTCATCAAAATCTTGAGTTCGATTTTTTTGACGATCACCATACTTTCTCTACCTGTAAGATAGAGAGAAAGTAAAAATAACCAGAATTTAAATATCTTAAGCTTTAAAATGACAGTTCTAACTCCAAAATGGGTAAACCACACAACAATAAAATAATGTTTCCAATATGGTGGCCATACGTTTCTGCATTTCAAAACGCTCTTTTCTCCTGATTTGTACATCACCCTGCTGCTCTTAGGCTTAAGATAAAAATCTATATTTCTGTGTGTTATCATATTTTCCCACAAAATCAGCTTGATTATTCACATTGATTCTCTGAAAAAATTGGCTCTAATTTGGCTAAAAATCCAAACCACCCAAATTTGAAGCCCACTAAACGTAAGTGGGGGATCAGATAAAATTTTCACATTTTTGTTATAGATACTCTTGGTAGGTATTTGCAATATCCAATCTGTCCTATTCTGTTTATTTACTCCTTTGATTTTTACACAGATTTTTGAAAATGCTCCAAAAACACATTTTAATAGTTTCGTCTTATGGAATATTTGCTATACAAACATAATAGTTATTGGTCTTTAAGTGGTTTTTGGGCTCTTAAACAGTCAATAAAATTGTAGTTACCGCACCATCACCACCCCGTCATAACTTTCTCACTTTATACTCTCATTATTAATATTATTACTTTGGGTCAGTACCAATTGAGCCGCCAAGGAGAGTACAAAGATTTTGTCTTCATCCGAGAATGGCTGTACAAAGAAAAGCGTGTTTGGCTAGTAATTACAGTTTTATTTAACGTGTAAGGTCCCTATTAGTGAGTTTATTTGATTTATTTATTTTCAGCGGAGAAGATGCAAACCAGATGGAAAACAGCTAGAGATGCCTATATAAAAAGTAAAAATAAAACAAAACAGAAAAAATCTGGATCAGGTGCCAGTAAAGTTTCTAAATATACCTATCATGATCAGCTACAGTTTTTAGAAAGATTGCTAATATGCAACACACACACAAATTTTTCCAATGAATCTCAAGACAATCCCGTGGAAGGTGCATCTGCTACTCAAGATGATATACAAGAAGAAGAAGAAGAAGAAGAGCTACAATTATCTACAGATCTTGAAGAAAGGGAACAAGCTCCACCTCCAAAAATTTCTAAAAAAAGGAACAAATTTGAGGAAAGCTTACTGAAGATGCTACAGGAAAGTAAAGAAAATGAAGATGATGAAGATCAAGCCTTCCTAAAATCATTATTACCGACTTTAAAAACATTCAATAATGATAAAAAACTTCAATTTCGATCTGAAGTGTTGCATACCCTTATGAGCATTAAAAATCAGGACAGTTCTTTCCAGATTCCTTCACATTCTCATAACCCTTTGTTTCTAAATGATAACCAATACTTTACTTACCCGCAACCCAGACAAATGTATGTCAATTATCAACAAAACCAACAAATTTTCCGTCCAGTACGTTCATATTTTGATCAGCAGCCCCCACAAATTCCCCCTCGGCCACAGTCATCTTTTGATCAGCACCCCCCACAAATTTCACCTCAGCCACAATCACCTTTTAATCAGCAGCCCCTTCAAATTTCACCTCAGCCACAATCATCTTTTAATCAGCAGCCCCTACAAATTTCACCTCAGCCACAATCATCTTTTAATCAGCAGCCCCTACAAATTTCACCTCAGCCACAATCATCTTATAATCAGCAGCCCCTACAAATTTCACCTCAGCCACAATCATCTTTTAATCAGCAGCCCCTACAAATTTCACCTCAGCCACAATCATCTTTTAATCAGCAGCCCCTACAAATTTCACCTCAGCCACAATCATCTTTTAATCAGCAGCCCCTACAAAGTTCACCTCAGCCACAGTCATCTTTTAATCAGCAGCCCCTTCAAATTTCACCTCAGCCACAATGATCTTTTAATCAGCAGCCCCTACAAATTTCACCTCAGCCACCATCATCTTTTAGTCAGCAGCCCCCACAAATTTCTCCTCAAAACTCATCTTTTCTCCTTGCAGAAGAAAACAGAGTATAACCATATGATACATTTTTATCCTTGGTTTCTACTTCCATATCACACAACAAGAGTGAATAGCTAGGATCATGAGCATTAACACTAATCTATAATAATGTAATATAATAATCTATAATAATGTAATATTTTTAGTAATACAACTTTTTAGTGATAATTGATTTTCTTTACTTACCTTAATGTGACAGCAAGTCTTTCGGTTGGAGATATAGATACCCTGTTCAGATTGGAAACACTTAATTTGGATTCCAGCTTCCCTATTAGTTCATCAAAGGATTTAATTGACATGCGAAAATAGTTAAAAAACTTGTCACTATCTTCACGCAAATCAATGTACAATGTCGTGAAAGCACCTTTCACACTTCTTTGAGCAACTATAGGATGCACATAGTATCTTCTATTTTTCCGTTGTTTTCTCATTTTATACACGTAATAGACAGCTAATACTTTCCGCCTGTATCCATCCATTTTATAAGACAAACTGATTAACCTCCGCGGCACTGTGTAGACTCGACTATCCGCGTGCGGAGAGCGGAGGGCGGAGCGTCCGCTCGACTATGTAACGGACCTTATGGCTTTAGGGATTAGGAAGGTTATTTTTATGAGAAATATACCCGCATTTGTGAGGAGGGATTGTGGAAAACCATTTTGGAAAAACCACCTTCAGTACATCCGATCGAGATTTGAGCCTCGATCTCTCCATCATCGGCAGTCTAGTCTAATGCAAAAGTAGCACCTTAGACCATGCGACCATCAAATCAGGTTTTGTCAAGCTCAAATCCGCCACACTTTCATGACCAGTTCGCCACTTGTGACGATTGGTGAGAGGGTCACTCATTGGTCAGGTTCCAGCTTGAATGCATTCTTATGGGAGGTAGGGTAGAACAGAGTAGAAAGTGAGATTGGTCAAATGGGAGATCAAGTGCTAAAGAACATTTAACCGTTACAGCTTAAACAAGCTTTGCCTACTTTGGCAACACTGCACGTCACTGGTATTTAGTTTATTCTATTGTCTTTTCTGTCCACCTACATTTTTCATCTATAGTCATTAATTGGATTTTATCATTTATTTTCTCCCCTTTAACCATAAAAAAACTACAAACATCTGAATACTGTGCACACACAAAAAAAACACCTAATATTTATCATAGTGGATTTCAAAGCAAGGATTATTAAACTATCCGTGTAATAGTGCTATATAATGTAATAAAGTCACTGATTTAGTTCAAATTAAAAACTACTACCCTATTAAAGTGTGCAATAATAATTAAAAATAATACCTATACTTTAATAGTATTAATACAAAATGTATAAGACAGCATAAATAATATGTGTTGTTTAACTATCAAATATCATATTAATTTTTTTATATCCATTTGAAGTATTTCACTTACACTTTCTGAACAGACTGATTAATCAGCACACGAGAATTTCTATGAGCGAGAACGAAAGGGCCTTCCAACTTTTTCCGGGAAACCTTACAGGTTTCTTTTACATGCCACAGTCGACATGGGACTGACTGCTTTACTTCTCCTCCGAAGGAAGCTGTGATACGGATTGTTATCACTCAAGAAAAATCCGTTGACCCCAGCTGGGTTTGAACCCATGAACAACACTACTTTTTTAATAAAGTCACATAAAATGATTGGTCTAAACCCATATATATCCCGTTCGAATTTAATTTTTGTTAGTCATATATTTATTTATATATTTAACGTGGTCTTTGGAAAAAAATTAGCTTTACCAGTACACGACCTGATACCTAACAAAGCCTAGAACAAAACACACCCATACCCAAACTTAGGATGTGTACTAATACGTAACATCCCAGTTGAACTAAACTGAGTACGACAAAGCATCAAACGCACCCTCAGAGGATGCATCGATTCAGACCCCCAACCTCCTTTTTTGTTGTTGAAAATTTTGGTAACAAAATGTCCTGTCTAGTGTTTTTGTTTGTTTTTGTTCAACTTTGTCCTTTTTAATTGCATTACTTCTTCTGTTGGATTGTTTATTAATTGAACAATAAATCTCCTCCTATCTTAAAAACTAAGCGTTTCAGCACGCATGTTTATATTAACTTTTCTTACTGTTTAGTGGATGGGAATACGCCCTAGAATATTTGACACCAAATAAAGTACATCTTGTATATATTCATTTCAATAAATTGCAATTTTGGTTACGTTTCTTAAGACCAATGTTTTAAACAATGTTATAGTGCTATTAATAAATACACACAATAAAATATATCCAGTGTAAGCCTTATTTCAAATTTTATTCTTCTATGATTAAAGACATTTTCATTTCTTTTCTAAAGCTGCTTTGGATCCACGGTTCCATGTGGTCAGCACACCGAGCCCTCCGGCCGTTAATATCAGTTTTCTAAACCGGAGATACTACTTCTTTATTCAAGTAGCTCCTAATTTGTTCTTACGAGGCTGAGTTTGACCCCGTTACAGACCCACTGTTTTATAGATATGTTTTTGAAGCAGGGGGGATTGAACCCGGGAGCACTGCATCTATAGCCAGGAATTCTTGACCACTATATCACAGATACAGTCACCATTTTGATAATATCAAGACTAATTTAATGAATTAAAACCATTTATAAGAATACGTTTTATTTGCGAGTAAATTATTCCTTATATTTAAATCTTATCAACTTCAATTAACTGTGTTGCTTAGATTATATAGATATAATACGTAAGTAAAAAAAAAATTAAATAAGAAGCATAGAAGTGTAAGCTTGAGATTTTTGTCATCAAAATTACAAAATATAAAAGCATTTTACTCACCTTTATGGGCACACGGACAAAGGCGCCACTCTTTTCTTGCTTAGTCTGCTGGTGACGGGAAGGTTGGGATTTGAATCCCAGCCGGATGTGGTGAGATGGCTTTATCTAGGTTGTTTCTAAGGCTCCCTGTATGCAAATGCAAATGTATTTCCTCTAAATTTTAACTTATTCTTCGGAACTTCATTAGTTTGATTAAGTGGATATCTGGGACGGGTAGTAAGATGTAATTCTCGTGGATTTAATAATATAATATAAATAAAATGGTGACCTGGTGGTCTAGGGGTAAGGTGTCAGACTTCTGTGCTGAGGGTCCGGGGTTCAATCCTCGGTCCCGGCACAGATTTATCTGAATGCTAAACCCTTCCTTCACCTCTGACAAGATGTGTATTAATCACAACTTGTGAATGTGAGGAATGCCAGGCCTCTACCGTGGTTCGGATTCCACGTTAAACTGTAGGTCCTCCATTTTCATCTCACAATCACCCTACCATTGCACATTAGCGTAAGTGCGTATAACCCGAACGGCTAGTAAGACGCGGTGCTAATAATAATAATAATAATAATAATAATATAAATATTTCCTTATCCCTAATTTCCACATCTTAAACTATGCTAAATATATTAATAATAGATGTAAAGTAGACCAAATTAGCAAAATGATACTATTTTCGTCATACAAACTTCTTTGTTTTTTCCATGTTTTACAGAAGGGGAAAATCATAAAGAAGTACAGATGAATAAATTAATATTGTTCATAAAATTGAAAAGTGAGAATTCATATAATTGGTTTTTTAAAAAAAAGGAAGAATTGACGCTGATGAAGAAATGTAAGCAGTCTTAACCCAAACTAATATTTCAGAGGGGCAGGAGTCAAAATAATCTGACACCTTATCTCAGTCAGTAGTAAGTCTGTCTACTAAGTTGAGGGTGCCGGGTTTGATTCCCAGCATGGCTGAAAACCTTATCAATGGTGAAATGTGGGTTCACCCATTCACAGTGATGAATTAACGGCTGGGGATTGGATGTTAATCTTGTCCTAGTCGTTAGATTATAAGGCATGTGAAGCTACGACAGAAAGCCGGTTGGTGAAAAAATATAGCTTGAATAAAAAACTGATCCAGGCCAAAGGCTGGAAACAGTAATGGATGTTAAAAAAAATACAAATCGCTATTTCTTATATGCAAAGACTGACTATTTAGATCTTGCAGCTAAATGTGTCAAACTCACAAAAATTCCAGTGTTTATTCTAGTTTCTTTTAGAAATGGCCTGTGTTTTACATGTTTTTATTAAAGACACAAAACATGTTTTAGGCACGTGGCAACCCTGGCAATATACATCTAAAAGCTATCAAAACTGACAACATATTTCAACAGACATGTGCAAACTAATATCTTGGCGTATGATTACTTGAAAATATATTTAGAGCTATTTTTGAAAAGTCAAATAAGTTGATTCCTATTTTGACCCGACTATTTCTGCTATGTTCTGAACTATGTTAGTTTGTAAGTAATATTCCCTAAATAGCTTTGTTAACTAAAATACATTAGCCTTGAAAAGTTTACACTTGTACCCGTTTTCCCCTAAAATGAGATCCTATTTCCCGGCTAATTGACAACATGTCTCTAACCTTGTACTGCAGGATGCCGGTCGTGAGGGGGCAGTTTTGCGGCTTGTTCTTTGAGGATCCTCAGACCCTTCTCTTGCTCTTTAAAAAGTCAAAAAATAAGGTTGGGTCATGTGCTTCTCCTTGTTTAAACGTATAGGTTCTCAGAACTTGTATTGATTATTAGTCCCTTTACATTGCCGAGTATGTATACTCTGTTTTGGTAAAATGTTGACCCACTTTAGTGGTCGAAAGGTAAAAGACGTCACTCTCATAATGAACTTAACTGTCACTGAAGGTGAGATAAGGGAACAAATCCTGGTTGGGTGAATTTAGAGGGATTTATCTTAAATAGTTTCCTACCCTACCTCCTCACACTTCTAGATTCCTAACACCTAGCCCATCAGTGTGGACACTAATATAGGCCGAAAGGACAGTAAGACGCGATGTAAGAAAAAATATCCTTTAACCCGAATTCATGTATGTGATGTCTCTCTAATGTTTGTTTCACACGCATACGTTCCTATTATGATAATGTAACCAAGATTTTACTATAAGACTATAAAAAACCTAAACAAAATTATGTTTTTACTAGGTGTTATGTTGTTGTATTTGGTTAACACGAGAAGTATGTAAAAAAAACTTTAAATTTGGATGAGGTATTTTGTGTTTCCAAACTTAGGGCTGATATTTGATTAAATTATCTACCTAGTCTGATATTGGTCTTTATCGTGTTTTATAATAATTTAGAATGTGTTTTCCCTACAAAACTCTGAAATCTACTACAAAATTATATGTGTACTCATAGGGGTGTGCTGGATTCCTGAATTTCGGGATTCCCGTGGGAAAAAAATGTCCCGTTCCCGACCCAATTGTCGAGAAACATATTCTGTAATTCCGAACATTTCGGGAATACATTTTTTTTCCATATTTAATTTACTTTTAAACGTGCTTTTCATGTTTTCTTTATTATTTAAATATAAATATTTATGTCAACCTATTTTAGATGTTAATTTATATTTAAAATGTGCTTCATAAATGTTTGTAATTTAAAAATTGCTTAAATTTTCAACTTTATATATATGTGTGTGTTTAAATTTACTCTTTTAGGGCCTATGTATTCATTTAACAAATTAAATACTGTCAGTGTTTTAAGGTACGAAATATTAATAAATTTAGAAATAATTAGTTTTACATTTTTAATTCCCGTTCTCGTCCCGAAGTAAGGGATTCTAAAATTCCCTTCCCGATCTCATCTCATACCAAAAAAGTCGATCTCGCACAGTCCTATACTCATCATTATCATCGACTGTTTCCAGCTTGTGGCTGGATCAGTTTAGTAAAATGCCTTCATCTTCCTCTATCTTTCCACAATTTTTCCTCCTTTAATTGCTTCAATTCTTATCCTCCATATTGCACACTTTCTGTTATCTGTTCCTCCAATCGCTTTCTTGGCCTGCCTTGCGATCTTTTCCCTACATACTTCATTTCCCTCATTTTCTTTGACATCCTCTCCTTCTGGATCCTCATTCCATTCTCATACCATCTCAAGTCTTGCTTCCTATACTCTCTCATGAACTCCACACAAATGTACAAATACATTGCATTAACGTGGGCTGGAAAGGGACGCGAGTTCAAGTTAGTATTTTTACAGTTTCGATAGCAGAAAACTTTTGACCAAAATAATTAAATATTGGCTCAGTAAATATATTTGATTTAATTTTATACACATAGTAATATCAACAGTTCTTGAATATTCTCCCTGACAAAAGTGGTATTTGAAGATAAGATTTTTTATTATAAAAAGGCCTAGTTAATTGCCACTATGCTCATGCGCGATATTTAGGAAATATATAGAAGATAAAACTAAACCTATCTTCTATAGCAATATTTTATTTATTCTTAAAATATGTATTTTTAAATAACAACTACAAAAATACTAACCTTAAGTTGGGAGTGTAGAGGACGCAAGAAAAGTTAAGTGTTTTTGAAGTTTTATATCAAAACATTTTTAGCCATAAGAAATAAATATTTCTCCGGTAGAAATATACAGTTTAATTTTCTTCCTATGATGACCTCAACAGTTCTCGAATATCTGTCAAGAGTGTTCCGGAATTTAATTACACTTTTTTTTTATCTTCATTTAAAAAGTTTTTCATTTATTTTCGCTATGCTCATGACAGATATTCAATAACTGTTGATATCACCATGTGAAAAAAAGTAAACTCTATGTTTATACTGGAGAAATATTTGATTTCTTTTGACCGAAAAAATATTTTAATATAAAAACTGCTAAAACACTGATACTATCCCATTCAATCCAACTTTAAAACTAGCACCTTTCCATCTCACCTTTAATATGTAGACATAAAACAAGAAGACAAAAATTAACTTTCTACTTTAGATTTAAAATTGACTTACATCATTTGTATGGTGTAAATAAATTCCATATAATATTTTAGATAATTTCGCTGTGGTGTGGATAGAAATGTTCTTATAAATAATTCACAAAAGTCTTCCTAAAAGCGAAAAGTGTATGCACGGGATGATAAAGGTCGAATTTAAAGGAATTGTATTCACATTTGCGTGAAAGGAAACCATTTATGGAGAAACACTCTTAGTACACCCAACCGAGATTCGAACCCAAATCTACCTACGTCAGCAGTTCAGTACTACACTAGAGTGACGTCTTAGACTATGTGGCCACCGAAACAGGCTTCACATTGTCATTTAATAGGTTGACATAAAAATTATTCTTGTTTTTATCGCAACACGATATGTTCATTTGCTGTTTGCAATATCGCAGTAGTAAAGATTATCCAAATAAGCACTGTTTATAAATAAAATGTATGCGCATCTTATACCGGTAACTTTTTAATAATATTGAAAATATCTATTTATTTAACACATTCATGTGAACATGCTTTAGTTTATTGACTAGCTCTGTTGTTAAATGAAAGCAAAAAACAGATGTATTTTTTCCTCACAGTAAACATATTTTGTAATAAATATTTTGGTTGATTTGCCTATTTTGGCCTGGTGTACGTAGTCCACTTTATTTGATTTCAAGAATAAATAAAATAATTTGCAAAAATTTGTTTATATTGAACAATTATATAATAGACACTAAGCATTATGTACAAATCTACTAGCGAAAAATTGTACAAATCTTCTCCAAATTATGTAGATATTACAACATGTTATTCAACTAATACAAATGTTTGCTTTGTACACGCCAAAATAAAATGGTTATTTCTCCCAATGTATGTGATTTGACTGCAAATATTTTTAATGGCTTTGAAATTATTATCAAAGCCAAAATTTAGTTTCAAAGTGAAGTCAATGTTGACAAATATTCAAAGTTAAGTCTAAAAGTTTTCAAAGCTTTGAACACTCTTATTGCTATCCAAAAACCCGAACTCACGAAAACGTTATAGTTCTTGAAACTACCTCTGAAAATAACTTATTTCACTTGTAAATAGAGATGAAACGTATTCGCGTACCATTCGTTATATTTAGTCCGCTATAAAGGAAGGCGAGTGACTATTTAAAAGAGAGTATCCATTTACTCCTTTCTATATATAGGTACTGGACGACCATTTTTGTTTTGTTTTTTATAGTTTAATATATTTTGAATGAAAATTATTTCTTCACTATTCCAGGTGTATTTTAAGATGCTAAAATAATATATTTGTTAAAATAAGACCTTTGAAATGAAATAGAACATTGTTTAGTGTCTATTTATGAGAGGCTACCATTGTGTTTCGCTTACCGAGAGCAGTCACGGAATTATCCGAAGAATCCCGACAGAGGCGCCGCCGTGCTATTTTTGTCTGCCATGACATTCTTTGAACTTGTCCCGCTTGGCGGTCATCTGAAACCTGTAGAGCGATCGCTCTTTCTTTAGTTTCGCTTCGTTACCTCATTAAGGGGCTGCCCTGCGTGGTTTCCAATTGTTTGGCTTTAACGGCCGGGTTTCGACTCCTCCCACTTGGTCAGAAAAAAAACAACACTCCCTTGAGTGTTACACTTGATTATCTTTTGTTTAAAGGCCACTATTCTTAAAGCGCCATCATAATGTGGAAGAGTGGGATGGTTAACAACAAAAAAAAAAAGAAAAAAGAAAGATGAATTGAGTTTTAATAACGAGTGAACAAGAAAACACAATTTACAACTGCAAAGTTGTAACCTTGCAAATCAAAATTTCTCGTTCGTTTATAAATAGAATCACCTCACGAGTCAAGTATATAATGATTGTGTGCTCATAATTATTACTGTACGCATTTTCATGGAGGGGAAGTGGGAACCTGTTTAGGAAAATACACCCTCAGTACACCAAATCGGGACTCGAACATCTAACTCCCCGTATCGAGCGAACCAGACTAGATGAGCCTGACTGCCCACTATGAAGGTAGTCATTTTACTACCAGTAAATATAATCTACTTGATTTATAGAAAAGTCTGATAAATGTATTTATATTTTATCATATAAGCTACTATCTGCAAGTGACAGACAAGTTGAGTTGTCTTATTAAGATGGGTTTGTAGGGGATGCGATAAAAGGTCAATGTTTTTGTAATTTCTATAGCAAAACAGTTTTTTGGTCAAGAAAAACCAAATACCTTTTTTCCCTTACTGCCCTATTTAACCTTTTTTCTACCCTTTTTACCCTTTTTACTCCATTTACGCTTTTTACCCCGTTAACTTTTTTACCCTTTTTCTTTTTTTACTCCTTTTGGAAGCTTTGTGTCTTTTTAATCTTTTTACCTTTTCAATTTTTTTACCCCTTTTAATATGTTTCTTACCTTTTTTATGATTTACATTTTCCATTTTTTACCATATTTACCCCTTTTGTCCTTTTAAATATTTTTGCTTGATTGTGTCTTTTTTTTTCTTTTTGACTTTTTAACATTATGGTCATGTTTGGACATTTTTTGTTTTACTGCCCCTTTTGATTAGATTTACTTTTTAGAATTTTTAACATTTTTGACCTCTAAAC
Source organism: Timema podura (assembly GCA_033556935.1). Classification (NCBI taxonomy): domain Eukaryota; kingdom Metazoa; phylum Arthropoda; class Insecta; order Phasmatodea; family Timematidae; genus Timema; species Timema podura. Next base: position 42,760,161 of record JAVRXN010000011.1, on the reverse strand, counting down.
CCCTTTTTACATAATTACCAGGCTTATCCCCGGAGACATATTTTAGGGTAAAGAGGGTGAAAAGTTTAATGAGGTGTAAAAATTATAGAAAGGGTGAAAAGGGTAGAACTGTTTAGAGATAAAAACACATTAATACATGAAAGCTATTTATTAGAACTAAATCATAACATTTAACAATATTAATAACGAGTGCCCTATTTTATAGTTTCCCACGTTTAGATTTTTCTGGTTATAATAGGCAATCCCTCTATCACCCTGTCAATTTTCTTGCCATTTAAATTTTTTACCACCCTTGTAAGTTGTTTCTTCTATTAGTTTTGAAAGTTTTGAACTCTCCTTCACCCATTTCACCAATTACAACTTTGAAATCTCAAATTTTAAGATCTGTTTGATTATTTGGGTGGTATCTCTACGTGTCTTCCAAATTTCAACTATCTACCTTCTCTAATAAGCTTTTTCTATATTTAGACTTTCCAAGATACCCGAATTCCCAGTGCCACCCATTTTGAAATTTTCTCATTTTGAGAATTTTATGGTTATATGAGGCAATCCTTCCCCCATCCTGCCAAATTTCAGTTTTCTAGCAAATATAGAAGTGGTTAATCTTTTTCTGGACACAACATACACACACGTATTGACTTTTGTTTTATTATATAGATATACATTTCTAATTGGCCTCCTTTAAAACTTAAGCCATTATTAGGGCAGTAAGTTTTGTTCCAATTAAACTTTGAGATTCAACGTGAAATGTTAAATTCTATTTTATTCGATCCTTGTCTAAAATAAACGACCTTATAGTTTTTGAATTATGTCTGTGACCAGTTATTGTGTAAACATGCACCAAATAAATACATCCCCTTTGATCCTTTCGATTTGAACAGAACTTAAGACGCCCCATAACTTTAAGTTCTAGTTTAAAACTTTATGTATAATTGACAGTAGGATACGATAAATGACTCAGGGAAAATTTTGGGTGCAATCCAAGAGTTATTTAATTCTACTTTAAAGAGCCCTCAGACAAATTTCCAAATAAAGACTCATGTAAGTGGTCAGGTGGGCTACACCCCCCTCCCTACACTCCCCCCTCCTCAATAATAGCCACTGCACCCAGTTTTCAAGAGGACAGGTTCATAGATAACGCTAGTCTAATTGCGACGACTTTTGGAATGTCGTTTTACATCAAACTGCTTCTGTAATTGATTTATTTTCTTCTTCCTGCATCAAATAGATAAAAACCCGATAAAAAAATAGTAAAATTAATTCGGAGTAACTTAGGATCCATACAACGATGTCTACGTTCAAGGAATATTTATTTGATGTGAATTTGTGCTAGTCTAATTTAAAAGAAAAAAAATCAACTGCTGCTTGTAAAAAAAAGCTTGTTATAAATCAGTATTGACATATTTTTTTGGTAATCTATGTTTGTACTGTAGAATAAGCAGGCCATATTTTTTAGGCTTTTTTACTAGTCATCAAATATTAAGTATAGTTGGTTTTATAGCTTGTACACTGGTCGAAATAAATCACCAAACTCGGCAAATAAAGCCGTTGGGGGATTTCTTATTTTTGTACTGATATCTTTTTACTATTCTGTTACAGACATAAAAAAAACTTGGGATATTTAATACATTTAAAAGAAAGAGCAATGAGAATTGTATCTGTGAACGACCATCACGTACCTATTTGTGATGCATATGAATTAAAATTATTTTAGAGATTGAATCCGATGGTTTGGTTTAATACAATGGCGTGCATTCAGACAAAGTTGTTAGTCTCGTCTGGTTTTGCCAACAACAGGAGGGCTGGGGCTCCAATAGACCTAGGTTTTCCCCATTTCCTCCAGGTGAATGCGGGCACATATTGTTCCATAAATAAATGTACTGTTAAATATTTGTTTTGGTTAAATTTAAATTGGTTTGAATTGTTTTGAAAGCAACTTTTTTTTTCCAACCAAACAACTTCATCGAATAGGATCGTTTTTTGAAAATATTTGATTAAAATCGACTAAATACTTCTATTTTATATATTCGGCTGGCAAACATATTCTGTTATGTTCTTGTATACCAGTTGACGTAGATACCCCAAGGCTAGTTCCCCACGTGCTCGTCCAATGGACAATTAAACTCTCCCTCCCCCTTCCCTTCCACAATCCCCTTACCCATCAAACCCATCCTATAGCAAGACCAACCCATTACTACTGATTATTAACAGTGTCTTCTCCCTAACCGACCACACTGCCAATTAGTGGATCTCTCTTCTCTTCCCTTTCCACAGTCCCCCTCTCCCCGTTTTCTCTCTAATCAGCCGTGAAATGAAGAAATTAAGAAAAGAAAACTGTTTTAAATAGTTACTTGTTTCCTCCCTTACTCCTCTTGAATCCCTCATTCCTCGGCGCACAGAAGTTGACTCATTTAATCATCTGTCCTAATGTTAAGAGTTGATTCCACTGCTTCCGTGGCCTAATTTTTCATAGCTGTTAAAAGAAAAAGAAGTAATTTTATTCAATGGGGACCCTTTTTTTTTTAAAGAGAGGCCTTTTTTTTTAACAGAAGGCTTCGTCTTTGGAATTTAAAAATAAACAGGTCCAGAAGATCCCCTTTTACAAGTGGCGTCACTGAACAGGGGCTTATGCCGGGATCACGATCAACTTAACGTTAACTTAAAGTTAACTTAACGTAAAGGACCTCCTTGTGTGTTTAAATGGAGGCATCACGATGCAGTTAACTTAACGTTGACTTGCAGTTAACTTAACGTAAAAGATTCCTGGGAGGTCTTTTACTTTAAGTGAACGTTACTTGAAGGGTATCACGTGATCTAGCCAGCCAATCATTATGCGAGTGACGTCAACAGGCTATTTATTAACTAATTTGTTGGTATTATGACCAATGTTTACTCTTTAGCATAAGTTATAGTGATTAGACATTGAAACAAAATAATTAAACTAAAATAGGAAAGCTTAAATTCATCAAAAAAGTTTTGTAATAGATATTTATTATATCGATTGAACTGAAACTTCAAGTATCACTGTAAACTATATCACAGATCATCACTGTAAAACTATTACAAATCACAGATCATCACGAACTTAAATACAGATATATTCGAGAATGAAGATGTTTGGCTCGAGTGTTACGTTAAGTTACGTGAATCGTGATCACACATAGTTAAGTTAACTTTAAGTGAACGTTACGTTAAGTTGATCGTGATCCCGGCATATTCTATATGAAGAACAATGAATTTTGATACGATCATAATTTTGTAAAAGTCACTAAATAATTCAATTATTGTAAATACAAATAACTTGGGACTAGAGATGTCACGATGCCTGTTTTTTTCTATGTCGATTCTTAAGTTCATCTTAATTTTCCGATTCCCGATTTAGATTCTGGAACATTTCTTATTTAATTATTTTTCCAAGCATCCAACATCATCTAAAAACCTATTTATTCAAATTCATAGCTTACCAAAAAAACAAAAAATGTAAATAATAATAATAAAAAGTATACATTTTAATTTTAACAAGGGAAAAGATTGGTTTTACCAAGTATTAAAGCATATTATACGTAATTAATAAAATAATTTAAAATTAAAATAGTAAATATATCTTTTTAACTATAATGAAGGCTCACTGAATCAAAAATTAATGAATAGTTTAAAACAGCGGTTCTCAAATTGGGGTACGTGTACCCCCAGGCGTAGGCTACGTCGGGTATCTTTCAGGGGGTACACGAGCAGCTCTCAAGGGAAAATTGACAAAATGAGAAGGGACTTAGGAAAACCTCTAATTTTTGGCAGTTACCGTTATTTTGTTTTCACCCCTCTTTTTTCCTTATTTACTCTCGGCTGGAGACGATTTCTGAGAATTTTAAACTCTCTACTTCCGGATGCGAGACCCTTTTTCTGCATTGGAAGACTCCAGTCCACCAGACTTCTTTTCAACAAAAGAAAAAGGAAGAAATTATTGTACTGTCCTGTGATGAAACCCTCATATAAACCATATTTTTCAGACTTTTGGTCTAAGAAACCGAACAAGTTTCCTCATATCGCTGACAGTGCCCTTTCTCTCAACAACATATTTCTGTGAGAGGGGTTTTTCATCCATGGGATACCTATAAAATAAGTATCGCAACAGGCTAAATTGGAGCTGGACCTCTGCTTGAAAGTTTCAACTGGACAACCAAAAAGGTTGTCCCAAGCCATGAGCCACACCCCTCACTGAAATACTTTGGATTCATAATATATCAGCTCCAGAACTACAATTAAAAAGTTTGATTTGGAAATATTGTGTTTAGGTTTTTTAATTTATTTTTGAACGAATTTGTGAAGAAATTTTATAAAACTTTTCTACAGACTTTTTACAGAAAAAATTATGTTTTTTTTTAATTGATCATAACGATTCTCAATAAAAGATCATATTAAGGCTATAACAGTAGGATTCTCTCAAAATAGCTTTGTCACATTTGAAATATTTTGACTACAGATTTTTTCCCCCAATAGTTTAAATAGATTATTAATTTACGATGTGGTCATATTTCTTTAAAAACCTGTCATTTGTAAATTTTTTATATCGGGGGTACAATAAACTTTAAGTCATGGCCAAGAGGTACAATCTAAATAGAGTTTGAGAACCGCTGGTTTAAAAAATATATATAACAAACAACTGTCGCAAACACACGTCTATAAATTCATCAAAAAGGATAATCAACTAAACCAAAATATTAGAGCAAATAATGGCAAATATATTAATATGAGAGATGATCGATTATTATTCATTCTGAATTTTGCCATTTTGCTTGACTACTGTTAATTTCATTGAGAGCTAAGAATAGAAGAATCGAGAATCGTTATATTAAGATTCTCGATTCTTTTAATAGCAGTAAGAATCGAGGGTATCGAGGTATCGAGGTATCGAGTTTGACATCCCTGCTTGGTGCCTTAAATTTAACTTGAACTCCTGAAAGGTATAATGGGTTTATTTACTAGTATTTTTTACTCAATACTTTTCTTTCGATACCTATACTTAGGCTTGCCAGATTTCTGAAATGTTCAACCGGGACACCGGAATGCCGAAATTTAAACATTTTATTTCTTACATTCTAATATTTATATATAAGTTACTTAAGTAAGAAGAAACACTTTGAATGAGGAATAAAAATTTGAATTATATTTACATGTACTTTTCATTGGCTAGGACTTTTTTTAGAAAGTCTTTTTTGGTTTTAATCTTGTTGTAAAAATCTTCACAAGCTAATCCGATATTAATTTTACATGTCATCAAGCCTTGAACCGTAGATTCTTTCATTAAACCCCTATCATCAGTCCATGCATTGTTCATCAACGAAAATACTCTCTCAACTGGTGCTGATGTCCCAGGTAAGCAGAAAGCATACTCAACCATCTTGATCAGATTGGGGGCTTCTATGTGATTCTCCTTGAAGTGACCAAACAGCCTGGACCATTTTTCTTCACTTGAAATAATCACATCTCTGGTAGTCTCTTATTGCTTCCACTGTTCCCAATTTGACTGCAAATACTCCTTAGCATGCACAAGTTCGTCAAACAGCTGATAATTGTTTATTTTCATATCGGGTACATCAAGACTGCTATTAATAATTTCAGCAGGGGTTTCAGCGTTTTCCCAATCAACAGCATTTGTTTTGGTCAGATTGACCCATGACAATTGTTTAACGTTTCCAAAACTATTCTCCCAGAGGTCTAAGTATGCAATGCATCTTTCATAAAAGCCATCAAATTCTTCTTTCACTCTGTTACGGACTTGCTCATATAAATTCCTGTAGATGTTCTTTGCGCCCATAGAGATAAAGTTTGAAGCCTTTCTTTCTGTCAGGTTTCTTTTGAGATCTTTATGAGCTTCAGCAACCTCAAAAGCTGTAGTGTTATCTTTTTCCATTCCCAGGATGGCCTTGTTAAATAGTGCAAGCTGTCCGTGGACAAACAACAAGTAGAGCTCGCCCGTTGAATCAGTAAACAACTTTTTTATTGTTGATGGGCACATTTCTTGGTCTAAAAAAAAACGCTTTCAGACCTTTAAAAATCTGTAAAATTCTTTCCAGAGCGGGAATCATTGATAGAAGCCGGGTGTTTCCGTGTTGAATAAGTTTACGGTACTGTATCTCGGCATATTCACCAAATTCTTTTAGTTTAGTTACACGGACTGTGTATATGTGAAAGTATTTATAAATCTTCACCAGTAAGGCCTCAATATCGATTGGGAGACTGTGTACTGCAGTTTGCACACAGTTGTGCACAATGTGTGATCCACATCCGATTCCATTGATTTCCCATCCTAGGCTATTCTTGAGTCGATGGAAAACATTATTTTTCCCTGATCCTTTCACACCACTGAAGTTAGTGTTGCAGTTATCTCCACAAAAGCCAACTTCTTTGTTGTTCAAATCGTTTTGCAACAGGACAGAGCATAAGTGATTTGTAAGAATTTCAGATGTTTCACCCGCCACAGATTTGAAATCTAACAACTTTACTTGCACACCTGAATTAGGATTAAAGTAGCGCACAACAATTGGCACAAGTTTTATATCCTTTCTGTTTGATGAATCCATACTTACAGATACGTAGTTTGACTTGGTCAAGTCTTCTTTAAGCTCTTCTTGAGCTAAAGGAGCTATTACATTTAAAACTATTGCCTCACACTTAGTTTTTCCGAGTGAGAATCTAGGTTCAAAAAACTTAGAAATTAGTTTTTATGAACAAGAAGTCGAATTGAAACTTAGGCTATGGTTTGCTGTGTTGTAAGCAAATGTCGCCTCTTTCGCTTCTAAGTCTAAGTTATTGTCATTAGAACTCGCAGTCTTAAAAAAACTGGTCAGTTTTGATGAGCTAGCAGCACATGCTAAGCTCTTTTTGTGTTTACTCGACTGCAAATGATCTTTTATATCGTATCGACCACCGTGAGCAACCGAAAACTCAGAATTACAATGTGAACATTTAACTCTATTGTCTTGATGTTGATTACCAGTACCAGTACATACATTCTTCAAAAAAGGGAATTCATTCTGTAAATCCTCGGTGAATTTACACGACCGTTTTGGCATTTTAACAGAGAACGCATAAACTTTCACTTAAAACATAAATAAAACAGCGTTAGCTCACTAACACAACAGGCACCGCCGACGGGGGATGACAACTGACTGACTTATCTCAATCGCAAGCGGCTAGCAGCGAGGTGGGCGAGTCCAACGTTATTGCACACGAGGGGGTGTAGCGTGCAGCGAAATCTCTTCTGGCGCTAAAGCTACACCCCTTAGTGCCCAATATTGGACTCGCCCGGAGAGCGGGACGGCGAGACAAGATGATACGATGATAATATTATTAGCAGACCATCACTCTTCCAAAGTTTTCACTTTTTATACAGTACAGTGAAATAAATGACAAAGTATTTATCCTAAATAATCCTTCACAGTTAATTATTTTTAGAATTTTTGGTCATCTATTATAAGAACTATAATCAAATTTAATTTTTACCGGGACGTGAAGTAAACCGGCCGGGACACCGGGACTTTGTCTGAAAACCGGGACTGTCCCGGTCAAACCGGGACGTCTGGCAAGCCTACCTATACTGCCAATAGTACTCTCACTCCGTTATCGAAAGAAACAACTTTTTTGTTATCTTCACTAATGCTGGGATTAAATGTTTACTATTGTCAAAGAAGGGCACAAAATAGATTGAAAAAATATATTACTAATCATATTTAGCTATTCAATAAATGTCCGTTTTATACTTTTTCTTAGATGTTTTGAAAGCCTGTCTGGTAAAACCTTTTATAATATTCATCAAACAATACTATCTATCATTCATACCTTCGATGCTCCTACACATAACATAGACGCAATAGACCTAAATATATTATAATATGGTTAAATTATTATATTTTTTAGTTTAAATAAATATGAAAATACAATTATTATGATGCAAAAGTTGAAATTATTATTATTAATAGATAAAAAAATCCATTTTAAAATTTATACATCGATTCGTATTGTTATCGATACTTTTCTTACGATACTTTTAATGAGTACAGTATCGATACTTTTATTTCGATGCCACATCCCTTCGTACAC
>JAVRXN010000011.1:42148399-42151961 GCA_033556935.1 Timema podura | reverse complement strand
GTACCCCAAAGCCCAAATTCAACCCGGGACGTTCTAACCACTGGAAATACCAATCTATCTCAGAGTAATACATCTGACAATATATTAATTACTGATAAAGTATTGTATCGTTCAAATGTTCGCCCTCTGGATTGTTGTGTTTTTTTAAGTGCCCCCAAACTAAAAATATGTGGGTCTTTACAATTTTTACTGGGCCCCCTGTAAGTCTGTTTGTACCAGGGACTACACCCAAAACGGTGGAATCTTATTCGATCAAACTTGATATTTTGTTGACCATACTTTTTAAGCGAAAATTTTGATTTGTGATTCTAGCCTAAAATTAAGGGTAGTCAGCGATTGAATTCAATTTTTAATATCTCTCGACCCCTTGAAGTGAGAAGTATTGTGGTCGTAAAAAAAAAAAAAAAAATGAAAATCGAGATTTTGATAGATGTCGAGGTTTCATAATAGCCCCTGAAACAGAAAAAGTTGTTTTTTGCAATGCAATATGTATGTATCATGGATTATAGTCGAAATCATTTCATCGATCTGGACCCACCTCGGTGGCGTAGATGGCTAACGCGCCAGTCGTGTTGAGCCAGACTACCGAGGAGGGGGGAGATCGAGGTTCGAATCTCGGTCGGGTGAACTGGGGGTGGTTTTTCCTAAATGGTTTTCCACTCTCCCTCCACGCAAATGCGGGTTCACATCCTCTAAATCAACCTTCCCAATTCTTAATCCATTAGTGTAATTAGTACTGAAGCGTATAACCCGAACGGGTAGTAAGACGCGGTGCTTAATAATAATAATAATTTCATCGATCTGGCTAAAAAATATGGCATCTAGAGTTTTTTTTAAGGTTCCCCTAAGCAGTTTTTGTAATTATATATCTAACCCTAAAAATTAACGGTAATTTAACATTATATGTAAAATGGCAACTCTCATCATCCCATGAAAATGACGTTAAGTTTACTTTACATCCGCAGATATTTCCAATTTTGATCAGATATGCAACTATCTGAGATACGAAATAACGAATAGCTGTAAAGTTGTAGCACGATTAAAAATAAAAATATTATATTTGTAATATATAATGGTCAAACCAATAATTTTTAAGCCATAAACAATAGCAATTGAAATTTACTTATGCTATTTGGTGGACAGAGATGTTCCCTCTATTACCGATGTTTTTGTAACGGTGTAAATTATTTCATTTATTCTATTTGGTGGAGTGTTTCTGCAAAAATGTATATTATTTCAGTTAACATATCTTACGAGTTGTTGGTAAATGTCTCTAATTATATATAAAAGAGAGATTCTTTACGGTACTTCGTACCATTTATTTAATCATAATTCCTGTCCCGTATAATCAAGATGTATAGTAGCTGAAATGATACAGTATTATATCGCTTCCTAAACTGATGGGCATGTGGTCTAGTCTGGTTTGATGAAGACGGAGACATTGAAGTTTGAATTCCGGCTGCAGATGGATCTCTTACCCTTTTTATACGCTAACGTGGATGCATTTCCTCTTTAAGTATCTCCCTCATCCCTCCTTTTTTCCATGGATGAAGACTTTCCCTTGTGTTTAAACATATGAACCTAACAAACAGAAGGTCAAATCTCCATTTCCTGCTTGGTTGTACTTCTCTTTAAATCTCCAACAGGGATTCGAAAACCGTCCCTCATACTTGTGGTGACGGGATGAATAGTTTTCACACCCACTCCTCTGCAGAGTAGTGGCGTCAACTCTTCAAGCTCTTGGTGCCATCGTCTGTATGTCAAGACAAGTGTAAATATTTAGAGGACCTCCGACCCTAGAGTCTCAGTCACCCTCTTTTTCAAATCCCACCAACCCCTCCAAACCCTTCTTTCCACGTGACGAGGGGATGGTCTAGACCCCTTTGCCAAGTATTACTGTGGAGGGGTGGAAATCTTGGGTTCATGGTCGATCTCTTTACATGAAGCTTTTCCTGGTTAGCAAATGAAGACGGGTTATTTGGTGAATTCAAATTAAACTTGTTCTATATAATTGGACAACTACAATAAAAAATTTATAAGAATATTTTTTTATAAAATCAAAAGTTTCTGAGATATTGTCAAATATATTAATACAATTTGGTGAGCTTAAGTTGTAAAGAGATATTACTTAAGTTTTAAAGCAATAATTCTTCAATGCCATAGAGTAATTAATTATAAGTAGGTCTCTCAAAAGGTTCATGTTATTTTTCATTAACCTCCTAGGAAAAATGTTTGTACAACAATGATCTATCTCCATTTTAGACTCTATAGTCAAGGTTTACATTTTTTATTGGTAAAGATTTATAAATAAGGAATTTAATAGCAATACAATGACCTGAAGATGTGCAACACCTAATAAAATGTCTAAAATTTTAACCGGAAGTTGAAATTTTAATACGAAGTGTCGACCCTTGTGGACCCAATATTGATATATTTTATTAGTCCAAACAACTTCGGCTATATGATTTCTAATATTATCCGTACAGTTATGATAATAATTGTACGAGTGGCAGTAACAAGCCAACTACCGAGTCCAAGATGGCTGCGTTATCTGATGGCTCGTGAATAAAGCTGTAGATTTCCGCACGTCCATCATTGACTCTGCCTTAAAATATGAGTGAAGAATAACCCTGAGCATGGGACGAATCCTGGATAGCTCAGTGGTAGAGCATTGGCGTACCAAGCCAAAAGTCCCGGTTTCGATTCCCGTGTCCAGGTGTCATTTTTAAATATTCAGAATACGAAAATAATGGTTTCCATGGTGATGAAAACAAATAATGAATGTACAGTTTAGCCGCTGCCCACACAGAATGAAAATATGGAAAGTTCACAAGGAAATTTTATTTTTAGTCTTAGGCTAATATTTTTGCTGGCATTCTGGACCCATTACCTTTAAAATGACTTCGTTGATTAAAATCGGTAAAACCGTTTACTCTTAATTTCAACTATCAAAAATGGGCTTACTAAATTATATATAAAAATGTGTGTGTGTGAGGAGAGAGAATGTGTGTGAGAGAAAGAGTGTGTATGGGAGAAAGTGAGAGGGAGTGTGTGAGAGATAGAAAGAGATAAAGAGAGTTTGAGCGAAAAGGAAAGTAAGTTTGAAATAGAGAGAGCTAGATTGATATAATATATAGATAGTAAGAGTGATTTAGAGGGAGTTTGAGAAAGAGCTTTTGAGTGATAGAGAGCGAGAGTTTGAGAGATAGAGCATTTGAGAGAGAGCTTGAGAGAGAGTATAATAAAGATAATGTGAGAGAAATTATGTGTTGGACAGTGTATATGAGGGTAGATAGTGCGTGAGATAGGAATAAAGTGTGAGAAAGATAATGAGAGAAGATCATAATAGAGAGAATGTGCTAATTGTGTGTGATGTGTGAGGGGAGAGAGTGTGAGTGAGAGTGTGTGAGAACGTTAGAGAGAATGTTTGTGAGAGCGTGAGAGAGTGTGACAGATGGATATAGAGAATGTTAAAATATATATATGGTACACAAAACATTACGGTACTTTGAAATATCACTCTCTCAAAATTAATTGTCAACATGGAAACATAACTAAACCT